>PXIH01S0011986.1:18828-31900 GCA_003024985.2 Euperipatoides rowelli | reverse complement strand
TAAAATGAAAAAAAAGTTTTGACCGGTTAAAACCAGTTTTGTCCGGTTAAAACCAGTTTTGACCACTGGCCCGGGCAAAACTAAAAAAAAGTGGTTTTTTTGCCAACCCTGCTTTAAATTGATGTATTATACGTTGCTGTAACTTGAAGTTGGAAATTTTTGCCTCAGAACACTTTCTCGTGGACATATATACCCTTAAACGGTTTCAATACCAATTGTAGTAATTTGTAATCCATTATTTAAAAAGAATCCATTTATCTCCATAAAGAATACAAAATTTGGCAAGTGCTGACAAGAATAATAGTTTTATTACTTTCAAGTTTTAATTTAGTGTTTGCTAGCCACTTAAGATAGCTACTTAGCCTATTAAATTGACACGTTCAACTTACAGTGGCAAATCTTTTTCATTGTCTGTAAACATTTATTTCTCTATCCTATGTTTCAAATGTTTTTCCTTTCTTAACCTTGAATAAGTTTAAGAAAGAACTTTTAGCCTACTAACCATATGTTACCATTTTTAAAGTACAAAAAAATAAAATATATAGGCCTAGGCTATAATAATTTTTATTTTTTTACATAAAAAAAAATACAGTCTTCTGTCTAGAAAAACAAAATGTTAAAACAAATTGTGCTTTTCTATTTCGAAACATTACTAGTAAATGATATTTGGTCAAACACAGACTAGCCTATTTGGTAAGTATTAGTAATAACACTAGCACTTTTTTTAATGAAATTAACTACCATACTTGAGTTGGGTCTAGGCTATAGATCTATGGTTATATACATGATTAATAAGGGCAAAACTTGTTCTTTTCCTAAAAGAAATGTAACCTCAAATTTTCTAGGAACTGCTGATTTAATTGTTGAAATTAAAACTCATCATAACCACAGATCTAATCAACACAAAAAAATACAAAATTTGAATTGCCCTCCTTTGATTTTACTTAAACTTGGTATACGGTAGACTACTGTACATGTTAAATCATGTGAGAAAAAAAATTCACACCAAATTTTAGCTTTTATATCACTCGGTTGCAAATTTAGAGGAGTTCAAAGGTTGGGATAAATGGAAATTTTACCATTTCTCACTAACTTTGAGAGCTTATATTTCCTCTCCTATTCAAGCTAGAGCTAAATTTTGTCGTTTTAAAGCCCTTGCCTAGTGCTATGTTTTGATATGCAGTAGCCTACAACATAACCATTTCTTAGAGAAAAATATTTTTGAAATCTCCAAAATTAAAATTCTAACATAAATGTCTCTAAAAAGGTATTTTTGAAAAATGTAAAAAAAAAGGAGGAATTAATCTTAGGACTATGCTTAATGTGGGACATCTCCAGTTTTACCTAGTAAAACTAAATTTAAAAATCTAAAAAAATTATATATTAAACAGATAGCCCAAAGCTACTGTAGGCTACATATTGATATCCTAAACGCTTTAATCAATCAAAACATTTTTTAAATATTCCCGTTTTAAGAAATTTGTCCCAATATATAGTATACCACTCTCCCCTAAATATTTTTCACTTAGTCATTTCTTCTATTAAATAATAGAGTTAATACTTTAAAAAATATTACCGTATATAGCCTAATATAAAATTGCTTTANATTCGCTAAACACTTTTGTTTTGTACCACAAAAAACAATCCAATCACAGTGTCCAAAAGCAACATTAAAACTCGTATTTTAAACATATACTGCACACTAAAAAGCATAAAACCTAATTATAAACATTTTTGAGGATTTTTTCATTATAAAATTCTGATTCGTCAGGGTTTTAGCTTTAAAATTACATAATTTGCTAAAATACAACGAATTTGAAAAATTAGTCATTTGGTTGAACTTCTTATGGAATTGCCCTCATCCATCATTAACATTTTTCCTTTACCATCATCACATTTTCAATACTAAGTTGTTTTTTTTCTTCATAGGAGTCCATTTCACTATGGTATACTTATATTTCTTCAACTTTCTTTTTGGTTTCTGCCATAAATTTGATTAATATAGACACCTGGCTTTACATATTCTGATGAAAGTTTCCATTTCACTTGAAATTCCGTCACAATCATCAGATGAATAAACATCGTCATATCTTAGTTTCTTAACTTCAGAGCATGAAGCTTCAACAAACATTTTCATATGAAACGCCAGCAATTGCTCCTTTATTAAGAATACTCTAGAGCTGTCACAAGCATGTGTTTATTACATGCAACAAATACAGTATGTTTAGATTGCAAGCCAAGCACACGTTACACATTTCCAGCGATTTTCTAACACCATAGTTTTATCTCTTTGAATGTCTTTTGCTGGAATGTATAATCTATGTATTGTTGTTTTTACTGCCTGAGCACAGTCATTAAAGTCTTTTGAAGAGTTTATTATTATAAGCCTTGCTTTCACTTGAAGCCATACCAGCTGATTTACCATTACAACAATCCCATCTACAGCCCCTTTGCCACATAAGGTGGTGAAAAAAGTTTCATTCTGCTTTTAACCAAAGGTCCTATTCAAAGACATAAATTTGAAAGAATGAACTTAAGAAACAATTTTCTAAATGTCCCATTGAGTTGGTACTACTAGAAACCATTTATAAGCTAGTTAATTCTCCTGTTGTGCCTAAGCTACTTACTGAACATAAATCATTATGGGCGTGACGTTTTCAGTATAGAATTTAAAAATATTTGTGATAATTTCAGTATTATTATGATCAATTTTTAAAAGAAACATATGACTTCACTTTGCAATACTTTCAACACATTTGCATTAGGCCTATACATTGGTGATGAAAAGAAAAACATGTATTTTTCCTCACGGGTGTGACAATAAGTTTAGGTTCACTATAATTTGAATAATTTACAAAATACTCTTCTATAAGAAATATTTTTTATCCAGGATTAATTCTCACAGACCATATGCAGAATTCACACAATCTTCATCAAAAGTGAACACGAAACAGCTGAAAACAGGTTGGCCAACTGAAGTTTAAAATTACAGTGTTGAAATTTCTCATCACTAACTTTTTAATTAAACATATTAAAAACAAATATATTCAAATTTTTTCACTGGAATATTAAAATATAGTATTCCAGAAAGATAAAAATTTGATTAGGCCTATACCTTATTTTTTTTTCAGTTTATTTTTTACTTCTTAGGCTCACTTTAGCAAGGAATGGCTGATAGGAGAAACAGTTCAGTTGATACTTTGAGTGTGAAATCCATTTATTAGCCTATTTTATTTACTTTTAAAACAAATTCCAAAAATATAATCCACAAATTTTTGATTTTTATACAGTATTTACAAACTTATTTTTGACTTATTTATATAGGCTACTAATTAATAATGTTTGAATACATATATTCTGGGGAGGGAGATGATTTGGATCTTGGGCTCCCTGGTTTAGATTGTATTTCTTTATTTTTGTTTTATGATGAAAAAATCCAGTTAATGTTGCTTGAATTGTTGCATTACAGCTCTAGTTAAAAGTTATAGCTTATGTATAACTCTGTATTTAAAAAAATAAATAAATCAAATAAATAATAGCCTACCGGTAATAACACAAAATACTTAGCAAAGTAATATTGAAATAAATATTTATGGTAATAATATTTATGTTGGTGCCTTCTGTACATAAAATGACATTATTTTTAAGATGGCTACGATGACGTTTAATGACAGCAAGTAACGCCAAGCTTTGTCCTCTGTTACTCTGTTTTTCATTCTGTGATTATGTGTAGGCCCAGTTTCTTTAGTATTATTATACAATATACTGTGAATTATAGAATATACGGTACTTTGGACAGGCACAAGTCTGGTCTGGGGCGTCAAGCCCAGAGTCCTCTGTTTGGCCTGGCATTTCAGAAAAATTGGCTCACTAAAATTTTATTTATTTACTAGATAATTAGGATGAGTTGCGAGTTTTTTATCTGATAGTAACCAAAATTATGAACGTACCATAAGTTAGAAGAAATACAGCATGTGATAAATAAAATTAACAGAAAAATTAACTACAGTATTATCTCCATGCCGAAATATACTGTACGTCAAAAACAATAGGTAATAACGTTGGTAGGAAGCTAAATCAATAAAATAAAGCCTAAACCTATTCTAAATAAACAAGTTTAGATCTATAACTTTATCATTAAATACAAAATAAAGTCTACTAGAATTACATATTTAAAAAACAAGAAATAAGCTGAAAAAATAAGATAATAATAGGAGAGTTCCAAATTACTTACCGATCATAAGACGCCATCTTGTTGCTTTTGTTGTTCAATTTCATTTACATCCTGCCATCTAGTGGTTTGTTTTAATAAATGCATAATAATTACGGTACAGTAGAAAATCAACCCAATAAAATATTTTTTTTTCAAATATAACAGGAAATATTGAATAATAAAAAAAATTACTAGTAAAAAAAAAAAATTTGCTAAACTTGGAGCTTGTAGTTGGTTATTTATTTTATTTTCAATACGGTATACCGTAATGAAAGACAGTTTTTTTAAACATGTTTGTTAAAAAATAATTGTGTTGTCTTAAAGTACAGTAACCTACTTTTTTTTCTTCTTTTCTGACTTTGTTCTCAAAATAGAAAAAAAAAAACCCTATTCTACGACAGTTTACACAGTAATTAATTAGAATATTGTCAATCCTAAATGATGTGAAAATTTAATGTTTTATTTTATTTATGTTCTTAATAATTTAAAACAAAATTTAATGACAATGACAAAAATGCTGAAAATTTACTTTTTATATAAGATGATGTACAGGAGGGAATGAATTCCAATTGATTAAGAACTTTAATAGAACCAAGATAAGATATAATTTAATTACTAATAAACAAATTAATTATGGAATAGGATTTCTCAGTCAGTTTTTGATGGTTATTATTTATTTATTTATTATTGCAGTTAGCCGGACCTTCACCAGAAATGTTATTCTAGGTCCGATTGTCATAGTAAACTCTTCAAAAACATATCATGTCTCCTTTGCAAAGCTTTACTCGTGGAGATTTGATTTTTATTTTCAAAGAATTTGTTCTCCTAAAAAATATTGACAATTTTTTTGTAAAATCAAATAATACTAGAAAATATAACCCTTACAAAATTTCTGTTCAATTTTGTAAAACGACGAGGAAAAGTAAAACAATTTATTTCCGTAATATTTCACTTTAGAATCGCCTTCCATCCTCTATTTTTAATAGCTTAACTTTCACCAGCTTCAAAAAGAGTTTTGATAATTTTCTATTAACTGATGAAATATTTAAATCTATTCCTCTAAAATACATCTGACCTAATTTTTTTTTTTATTGTTCTAAATTTTCTTGTATTTTCTGTTTTTAATTTTATTTTAATTATTTTAATACTTAATGTATATTAACTTAATCCGTTAATGTTACTGTTGTCCTTTTCTTTTTTTTTTTTTTAAAAAAGGGAAGGGAGAAAGAAAAAAAAAATATTTTATTTTCTTTGTTTTTGTTTGAAATGTTTATTATTTCACCTTGTTCACTATATATGTTTTCAATTTTTACTTTTTGTATCTTGGTTTTACTATGATGACTTATGGTTGATTTCTGTATTTTTCTTTGTTTTAACAGATAGAAATCATTGATTTAATCTGTGATTTTTCTAAATAAATAAATAAACTAAATAATGGTAAAATATAAAATCAAAACAAAACATATAAATAAAATAGATAAGAATAAAATTATTGAATTAAAATACCCGACAGTCGAGTATTTTTCGGGTACCCATACAGGACTCTGATACGCACTGAAAGTGATCAACTAAATGGTAAAATAAAATTTTCAATTGCCTTAATCAAAAGGAGATATAAATAGGTCATCAATCGAGGTAGTAGACAACTAGTAGTAAGGTAAAATAAAGCCATTGGAGATTAAATCAAAAAGTTTTTTTTTAAATAAATGAAGTTATCAATTGTTCTTATATTGACTGGTAGGGCATTCCAAAGTTTTGGTCCCTAACACATGCATAGCTGATCTCTCTCTCTCTTTACTGTTTTATTTTGGTAGACTTTCAAACCAGATGACACACTTAATCTAGTATTATATCTGTGAGATCCTTCAGTCAAGGAAATTTTGCTGATCAAATAAGAAGGGGCATGTCCATTGACAATCTTCCATATCTGCAATAGCAAGTGAATATCTCATGGAGTGAAGTTTGAACCATTTTAGATATTCCAACGCCCTGGTTGCACTTGATGGCCCGCCACCAAATACTATAATTCAGGCAGCTGAGTTGGCCACTACCTGTATTTTTTTTTGAAAGAGTTTGACCACAACCCATCCAATCTATTCTATTCTTATTTTACATATTCAATGTAACAAAGAGATTGGATTTTTTTTTTCTTCTGAATAATTTTTGAGCTGTTAATGATGGTGAGAAAATTTATTTTATTGTCGTTTTAAAAAGATGAATCCACTCATATATTTTCATTATTTGACAGGGGCATAGCCAGAAAATTATTTGGGGTGTGTGTCTGGGTTGTATATTTTTGATGTTTTTTTTTTTTTTTTGCTGTTGAGATTTTTAAAATTTTGGGGGGTGTCCAAACCCCCTGCACACATACTCCCCTAAATACAGCCTTGTTATTTGTTTATTATGTATTTCTTCTGTATTTTGGATATTTTATATTAAATAATAGATATTTTATTATATATTTTTATATTGCACAGTCACAATCATTTGCATATGGTATAAAAATATTTAGACTGTTAAATGTGTTAGTTAACTTCTTTCAATTTAGCATACTGATAATAAAAAAGCAACGGTCACTCACCTTTATAGAAAAGCGCATGTATAATTTTCTGTTTTCATGTGCTTGGATTTCATGCGTTTAGAAAAAAAATAGGGTAAGGTAAAGTTTCCGTTGCCCTGGATATTGCTTTTACTCTGCACAGATTTTTAAATGAAAATTATCTTTTATGTTTTCTGGTTTTTTAGAGCATACGTATTGCTGCGTATTTTAATCTTAATGGTATTAAAATGGTGCGAGCAATTTTATATTTTGGATATGCTCAACATGACCAACAATTCATGTCCCCCAAGAAACAGAAGTTATCTGCACTTTGGGATTACATAGACAAAAATTCAGCGAACTGCCATGAAAAATATTAGTTATGATATGAGAAACTCAGGGTATTAATTAAATGGGGTGAAGTGGACTCGAATGTTCCAGAAAAACTAGAAATGAACTTTTTATCAATCCAACCCCCCCATTGTCTGTTCCAGAAACACTAGAAATGAACCCTTCATCAATCCAAATCCCTTTCCCCCCCAAAAAAAAAAAATTTATTTAAAAAAAATTGTATACAAAGATGCAGCGCCTAGCGGTAGCGAGAAATTATGAACTTTATTTTGCATACAGTACTGTATACAATTTTTTTTTAATAAATTATTTTTTTGTTTGTTTTTTTGGTGAAAGGGATTTGGATTGATAAAGGGTTCATTTCTAGTGTTTCTGGAACAGATAATGGGGGTTTGAATTGATAAAGGGTTCATTTCTAGTTTTTCTGGAACATTTGAGTCCACTTCACCCCATTTAAATAATACCCCGAGTTTCTCAGATCATAACAGTAATATTTTGCCTGGCAATTTGCTTAATTTTTGCCTATGTAATCCCAAAGTGCTGATAGTAAAATAATTTATTGGAAAAAAAATTGTATACCGTGTGTACAGTATATGAAATAAAATTAATATCGCCCTTCCGCTAGGTTTGGGTGTGCCAACGAACTAGAAAATACTGAATACTAAAGTTTATAAATGCTTCCGCTAGGCGCAAGTGTTTAGTTTATTGAATAATTTATAAGTCTTATCAAACTGTAAATTACCCCTTCATCCAAAATTCCCCATAATTGAGTGATTTGTATAAATGTTTTCATTTATTATCCCTTTATTACAATGTCAAATATACACCACAAGTCTCTGCCTATCAAACTTAATAATTTTATTATTGTTTTATCCAAAATACGTCACAGGCGTCCAACATGCTGAATTTCGCAAATTGCGCATTTCATTTGGAAATGCCACCACTGACAATGGCGGTGTTTGTGAGTTTTTATTTCAATTTCACTTTATTATAGCCTATAACTTAACTTATTCGTTTTTCCCCCGTGTTTTGTGTTATTGCTTAGTTATTTTTTAAAAATGCAGTAATTTATTAGAATATCTTTTTTAGTTTAGTTTTTTTTAGCTAATGTCAGACGTAAATACCGATAAATAGATACCTTTTTAATTTTTACATACTGAATGTTTATTTATAAATTTATTTTCAATAATTAATACTTTGAAATTGGGAATGTGTGTATACACGTGTGAATAATTTTAAAGAATGTGAATATTATCGTACTAAAAATAAAACATTTATAACAATATTTACATTCTTTGAAATGCGTGTATTCTATTAATACACTCATTCCGAATTTCAAAATATTGATTTGTTATTGAAAATAAATTTATAAATAAACATTCAATATGTTAAAATTAAAGAAGGAATCTATTTATCTGTATTTAACGTCTGGCATTGGTGGCCATATTGGATTGAGGGGAACGTAAACTTAACCATCCCCCTTTTTTTTTTCAATTCAATATTTTTGAGACAATGTTCTCTCATTAAAAGATTTATATTTTTAATCATTATGGGAATAGGGGGGGGGGGACAAAATATCTATCATCTACAATTAAAATGTATGCAGATGACTTTAAAATTTTACATAAAATATCTAATATACTGTAAATGATTAAGACTATAAAAAAAGATATTCTTCAAATTGAAAATTGGATGCATATAACAAATTATATATAACTTTTTTAATAAAAACTGACTATATGGTATACGGAAGGGACATTGATGTGGATTTAACCATTGATGGCTACAAATACAAAATAGAAAGAGTCAACCAACTTAGTAAGTTGGTACCAAATATGAAGTATGTGATTTGGGTATTTATTTTGATATTAGATTAACATTTACAAATACCATCCACACTAATATAATAATCAGAAAAATTTCTCAGAAACTATCATATACTGTATGTTTTTTGTATTTCCTATTATGACAAAGAACTTATTTGCATCTATCTACAAATGTTATATACAAAGTTTAATTCACTATTTTCACTCTGTATGGTATTGTAAAAATTTAAAGAGATTATTTGGAAATACACAAAGAAAATATACAGATTTCATAAAATGCCATATGATGAGAGAATGTAACATCTAGGCTATATGAAAATAATATGACTCTTTAGAGGTGACCTTCTCCAGGCTTATAGATTTATTATAATAGGAAAATATGTTAGGAAGTATTTGTCTTGGAGAGTAATTCGAACGCTAGAGGTGATTTAAAATCAAAATACTGTATTCTAAAAATTCAAAGAGAATACATTTTTTTTTCACAAAAAATGGCTAAATTTTGGAACGTGTTGCTTTCTAAACAGGTAGACTTTAATAATTTTCACTCTTTTAAAATAAAATTGGAAAGAACTTTGGACCGGGATCAATTATATAGAGAAATAATTTAATGGATTTGGATATACGAATTTGGTGTCTTGATATATTTTGGGATGAAAATGTTTTTATATGTTCTGTGAGACAGGAAGAAATGAGTAAATAAATTTATTTTGATTATTTATTAACCTTGGACTTTGTTTAATCTATTGGTTGTTAAAGAGAGTAAAATTTACCTGAACTATTATAATTTATAATTATTGTTATAAAAAAATATTTTTAACTTATATTTACACTTATATTTTTAGAATATTTTTAAACTATATTTATTACTTATTTTTTACCTTACGTAGCCTAGTTATATTAGTGACTTTTGACAATTTAATTTACTAATAGATATAGCCTATATTTACTGAAAGGGAAAAAAAAGGTATATTTTTTAACATAGTCTTTATTAATGTAAATAGTTTTTGTAATTCTTGTAATGGCAGAGATAAGTTTTTTTTACTTTATATTGGATGGTCTTCTGAATTGTTTTTGATTTTACATACAATATTCATCTATCTGTTGTTTATTATTATTTTTTTTATTTTTTTTTTGCGTGTGTGTGATTTGTATTATAAGGTCTTGTTAAAATAGTATTGGATTGTATGAGATAATAGATCTTGTGAAAAAAAAAAGAGAAAAGTTTTTTTTTTTTTGCTTTGTAATTGACCTAGTTGTTGTTGCCTGTTTTGTATTTTACTTTGTATCTAAGAGTTAAAAGCTTATACAGTAACTCTGGAAATAAATAAATAAATAAATATCTAGGACCCCCCCCCCCCCCGGTTGTATTTCAAATCACAAAGAGCTTCTCACCTAGTAGCCTATGTAATAATTGTTTTTATTTAACAAATCCTCAATAGTGGAAAAGGTTGCAGGTTCAAGTAGACCTACTATATATTAATCATCATTCATGCTTTAGGATTTTTAAAATTAGCCAAGCTAATATAGATTTAAGTATAGGTGGAGTAAGCCTTTTTTTTTTTTTTACCCTTTTTTTGATATTTTTCTTAGAAACAAATCTAATCTATCAGAATCCATTTTTTTGATATCACATATGCTCTGGCACAATAATCAATCATTGGTTGAATAAAGTAACGATAAGAAACAGTAAAAATATCAAAATTTAAAACTGGAAAAACTACCAAAATAACATGGAATCTATAGTACAATTTTGAGATTAAATAATGTATTTGATTTGTAAATGTGTCTCGAATCAATCATAAGTCCTACTCCTAGATCTTGGTACAGGCTACACTGATAGTTTCAATTAACTCATTACCAATATACAATCAGAGTGAAAGCCAAAATTTCCCAATATATAATATATTTAAATCTTCTCTTTGTTTTTGTTAACCCTTAGACCATTTGTCAACATCCATTTTTCCAAATCTGTTATTTCATTTTGCAGATAAAAAATATCTTGTTCATTTTCAATTTCAGCAGTAAGACGAACAGCAGCAGCATAGCTAAAAATGCCAATAAAAGAGCAATTATTCAAATCTGTAGAAAGATTAAATAAGGGAGCGGAAATCATCGCTCCCTGTATAAGACCACAAACTCTATATTTCATTTCCGATATAATATTTACAATTTTTACCGAAAGTGTGTACAAACAAAAAATTTCTTATCCAATTTATAAATTGGTCTGGAAAGGAATAATTATTTAATTTAGTCAAGAGCTTGCGAAATGTATCTTAATTTGGTCCACTCATTTATAGAAGTCATCACTTTCTTAGAACCATGTTGTTTAATACTTAATTTTGATTAGGACCATTATTAATCTTTCAACAATTTTACTAATTGCATTGGCTATGTTTATCGGACGGTAGTTATTGATACAGTTACCCTTTTTTATATATAGGCTGTTATTATAGTTTCTTTCTATAATACTCACCCAATTTCAAAAAAAATATTTTTAAAAAAATGTATCAGCCCAACAACAAATTCTAGAAGCATCAGAATAAACCTAGTAGACTGTGGGCACCGATTCTAATCCCAGTAGGTTTATTCTGATGCTTCTAGAATTTTTAGTTTCACTGATTCATTTTTTTTAAAATATTACTTTGAAATTGGGTGAGGTTTCAATATTATGGAAATAAACTATAATACAACCTATACTTAGAAAGGGACACCGGAACTGTAGCGTCTGTATCTCAGACGTGACACTACCCTTCAACCAATTAAAGGATCTCTAATCCTTAACTGTTCCTAACCCTAACTCCAACTTAAGTATTATAGCATGTTAAAAATAAGTAATAAATAAAATAACAGCCAATCAGAGCTCGGCTTGCACATAGAATGCAAGCCAACCTCTGAATGACTGTTTTGGGTCTAAAGGTTAGATGGAGTCGGAGATCCAAACACTAGTGATAAATAGTAAAAAAGTTATTAATAAGCCTAAAGAGATAGTGGAATAATTTTCAGAATATTACAGTAAGAGAGCTGGGACTGATATACTGTATTTGCAATAAAACGTCTAATGAAAAAAGATTTTCCTCATATGGAAATTTCTATAGATGCTGTTCACAATGTAGTCTCTAAAATAAAGCACATTTACTGTAATATTCTGAAAATTCTTCCATTATCTTTTAGGATTATTAATAACTAGGGATGGACCTTTTCGCTCTTTGTAGCATTAGCGAAAGTATATGTTTATTTCTATAAATCTTTGATTTTTTTGTTTGAATTGGGGCATTTAAATGCATTTAAAAAAGCGATGAAAAAGCGAAATTGAACCTTAAAAGCGAAATTCAATTTATTGTGCTATAAAAAGCGAAAAATTCATTGTTTTGTGCTATAAAAAGATGAAAAGGTCTTTTTTTTTTAAACATTGAAATTATTATTATTATTTTTTTCTTTTAAACTAAAATTAATTGTCATTGAAAATAATAAGTAACGTGAGACTTCCTGGTGAAAGTGATAGGCTATAGTCAAAATAAAATATCTTGATTTTAATTAATTAGACTAAATAATAAGGCAAATAAAGATTGTATCATTTAAAAAAAAAAAAATATTGAAACCAGTTTCTTTTTCTCCTTCACCATCCAATATCATTAAATTTCATTTAGATAATAAAAAGTTTAAAATCTTGTCTAGTTGTAAATCATCTCTAGAGATAATTAGCTTTACCTGAAAGTGTGAATGTAAAACGATTTAAAAGACTTGCTTTTACAAACAGTAGTTTATATATTTTTCTCTCAGCCATCGTAAATTATAAAATGAAAGTCTTTGAAGTTTTTTTTTTTTCAAAAATAGTAAGAGACACCAGTTTCCTTTGAAGCAAAATTAATCCAAATAATTATTAAGTTGAAAATTAAAAAAAAAGAAAATTACAATTTGAGCAAATAACAATGTTAATGAATTAATCCAAAAATCTGAATTTTAATTATTTTCTTGTTTAAACTACATTATCCACCAAACTTGCCCGATTGGGAGGGGGGGGATTTCTTTAATTTATTTCCATTAAATTTTTATTTTAACTAGCATAGATATCACACTAGGTTTATTGGCATCTTTAAAAATCTATGTGCTTTTTGTGGAGGGGGGGGGGGGGGGAATAGCCCG
>PXIH01S0011979.1:7698-20771 GCA_003024985.2 Euperipatoides rowelli | reverse complement strand
TCAAAATTTCAGAACCACTTGAAAAATCCCAAAAAAATAAATAAATAATGAAAGGGTTAAACATTTAGGAATTAAGAGATCATGTGATCCGTAACTAGGCCCACCAAGAGGCTTAAAGTTCAAATGTAAAGGATTGTTAATTTTTTTTATTATTATTGATTTTCAAAGATAATTACTAAAAAAAAAAAAAATTCCCTTGGGAAAAAAAATAAATAAAATGCATAAAAAAAAAGTAATAATTAATAATATTCTTATCCTCTGTCTGAAATTACAAATTGGAGATTTCACTTTTTTTTTTTTTTGAGGGGGGGGGGGGTGAGATTAATTTGATGATGAAATTCTTTCTACACCTGTTTTATTTGTAATGATTTAACATGTAAATAGAGGTATGTTAAACTTGTATTAAAGGACATTTTGATTTAAAAAAATAAATAAATTGGACCATAATAGCACAAATGATGAATTTGATCATGATTTTTTTAAAGTATTTAAACATTTAGTCCATAGGATTACCAGCTTTAAGCTAAAGCATCTGCCTAGCAAACTCCTTAGCCGCATTATGCCCAAAAATAGCCTTCATCAATGAATGATGGTAAAATCACGTGGAAATCAATATAATGTAATTGGACAAATGATTGGCTGTTTTGGGCATAATGTGGCTAATGAGTTTGCTAAGCAGACGCTAGTCTTTAAGCTAACAAAGATAGCAAATATTCTATAGTCAAGTATTATAGCAAGCTGTATACATTTCTAGTCTATGAAATCACAAAATATCTCCCCTGGTGTATACAGTGGACAATGTTGTTTTAAGAAAGAGGGGCTAAAGTCAATTATTTTAAAAATTGAATTGTAAATAACTATTTTTCTTAACTTTTTTTTCTAGTAGATATTTTTTTTAGTAAAAATTGTTGAAAATCAATACTAATAATAATAATAATAATAATAATAATAATAATAATAATAATAATAATAATAATAATAATAATAATAATAATAATAATAATAATAATAATCTGTTACATTTGACCTTTAACGGACCCAGAGCAATTACAGCAGACAAGACCCATCTCCTCTTTAATATGTAGAAGATTCACTTTTTTTATTTATTTGTGATTATTTTAGATTGTATTAAAGTTAAAAACTATAGAAAAACATAGGAAAGTACTATTTATTTTCTCAGGCATTGTATTTAGTGATTATATAAGAACAGATAAAGCAAGTAATAACAATAATCATAAGGCCATAAGGACTTCTAAGAGTACATTGATAAACAGAGTAATAAACAGTAAGTAGCAACTAAGAAATTCACATAACAAAATATAAAACAGAAAAATAAAAGAAAGTTAAGTAACTAAATGTATTAACAAACTGTAAGCCTACATTTGAAGCACAATTATTAAACAACAATTTTCCGTGGCTTCATTACTGAAAAATCATCAATCCCATTGTCATTGTTTGAGGTGCAGGCGAGATCAGACTCTATAGCAAGTAAACCGAGGCAACTCATCCTTGATTGGCACATTGTAGATCAATGCATATTTTTTTTCTTTTTTTCATTTTTCTGAAATTTTACTGAAATTGTGCACAACGGCCTTATTGCTGTGCACATGTTTGGAAATAAACTGTCCAGTTTTAATTCCCCTAGCCTGTTTAATAGTTCCAATAGTTTTAGATGTCTTGGAACAATGTGGGGAAACTTATTTTGATTTTAAGTGCTTAATCTCATAATTTATTTTGATGTTTATGTCCTTAAATATTTTTCACACAAAGTAGCCCACACATTGAAAATGTTAACTCGTCCATGTCCAAGTAGTTCCACAAGAACTTAAACATGTCATACTTTTGGCAACTACAAATCATGTAGTCAGATCACTAATGGCTGAGTCAATCAGTTTTTAAAATACTATAACAATTTAAAAATATTAGATTTTAAATTGCTATATAAAATATTGCAGGAGGAGAGGAAATAACTTGAATACTCTGTAAGGTTTTAAAATAATACTTCTCTTCGCTTTGTTTATTTACAATATTTACAGATTACGCTAGTCAGCCAATTTTGCTGACTAACGTACATGAAATAAAAATGTAAAATAAAAATGATCTAGGGATGCAAACATACGGGAGATGGATCCCACCGAGAGCCACTCCTGTAGATAAGAATAAAAACAATACTGAAGGAGAAGCCTTTATGGCCAAATCAAAGAGCACATTTAAATTATACTGTGTATAATTAGATAATTAGCATTAGCCTGCACATTCTAGAAAGTAGACTCCTTTATGACGCGCTTGCCAATTAAACTAAGCATGTCACAAATTAAAGCAAAAATATTCTGAATGCACAAGCCAATGCATACAAATAACAAATAAATAATAAACTTACAAAGTAGCTTACTATAATACATTAACTGTAAACTGTTTATCTTGCTGTAACATGCTTTCTATCCTGTTGGTGCTTGAAGTTGAAGCATCTTAAAGATCAAGATGCTTCAACTTCAAGCACCAACAGGATAGACAGCATGTTACAGCAAGATAAACAGTTTACAGTTAATGTATTATAGTAAGCTACTTTGTAAGTTTATTATTTATTTGTTATTTGTATGCATTGGCTTGTGCATGGAAGATTTTTTTTTTTATATTATTATTCTTGCTTTAAACCCTGTTTCGGAGAAAAGGTCATTATCTATGGAATCGTCCACTAGCTTTGCTTCCATCAGTATGCTCTCCCATTTCTCATGCAATAGTTTTAGTTCTTCAATCAAGCTATCAAGATATGATGCTTCTACATCAAGAATTGCATCTCGAACTTGCAGGAACTTTATTTCTGAAGTCAATTCACATGAAAATTTTCAGCAACACTGTACCCATCAAAGTACATCTAAATGACTGAAGCTATCATACGATTCTCAATAATTCTGTTTTGAACTCAGCTTAAAGATTTATACTGGTACTTTCTAAATGCACACTTAATAAGTGGATGATGTTTAGTGAATGGTATGACACTGTCAAAGAATGTGTAAGGAACATCTTGTATTTTTTTCCAGTATCCCCATTGTTGTGGACTTCGAGAAGTTATAGACTTTCTGGACAATTCCAAACAATATGATTATATCTTCACAGCACTCAATAGCATTGACACTCCCAAATTTATGCTATGTGTAGCACAGTTTGAAAATGTAGAAAGAGGATTTAGCTTACTGATTATAGCTTGAGCACCATTGTTTAAGCCTTAGGGAATTTCTTTCATTTTGGGGTCATTTTATCAATAGCTGGGGGAGGACCTCTAACACATTTGCATTGTCCTGGAATTCCTGTCTCATTCAGAAGAGAATAAATAATGTCATTAAGTAATAGCAGCTACTAAAAATGGAACAAAAATTGTTCATCTGCCTATTTTTGCACATATGAATACTCTTTTCCAGTTTTAGCCACATTCATTTCCAATTGTCCTGAATAAAATTCAGCTAACTTTAAATTACCTAGATCAGTCTTAAAAACCTTTCTTCCCTCTACTTACATACAGTATATCTATATGAATAGGATGCTTTCATAAATTATTTTGTGATTTACTATGTTCATTTAGGCTTTGAGGACCAGCAACCAGCAGGACCAAAAATTTGCAAAGGGTTTTTTTTTCTTAGTTTGCGGAGAATTTTCCTAAGCTAATTTGTATCATCAGAATGTTGAAACATTATAAATTAGTAGACTTATTCATTCATCATAGAAGAGATCGTGTTTGTAAAGATTACTGAAGCTTGTAATAATAAATTGGATTCAATAAATATTGAAAAATTTTCCTCTCTGTGAGAGAAAATTTATTTTAAAAAAAATTCTTTAAAATATTGCATTAAAATATTTTTTTTTTCTTAAATAAAATAGAATTGCAATACATATTCATTTCCCTAGATGAGTTTTATTGTGCAAAATCTTTGTATTAATCTAAAAAGTCATATTGAACTAATATTATTTATAATGTAAAATTTCAAAAAGCAGAAAACATGTAAAGTTAAAGTTTGCTAACATGACTGAGAAGTCTATTGTTTTCAAGGTGTGAGGATTTCAATGAATACATATTTTTTTTATGAAAGTGTAGGAGATACCTGTAAAGACAAATACAAAGTGATGTTTTGATTTTTTTTTTTAACTTAGAAATTCTTTTGTGCACATATTTTCATCAATTAATTTAAGATTGATATATTTAGCAAATTTTCTATATTATTCTTTATCACTATTGTGTAAATTATAATTGCAAAATTAATCTAGTATAAAGAAAATTAAAGAAGATTGTGTGGAGGATATGAATATGTGATCAGTCTTTTCAATAATCTTGGTACATTGAAATTGTTAATTTAGATGGCATTCAAAAGCTTTTTTTTTTTTATTTTATAAATTTCATAATGCAGTGTTATTGAACTTAAGTATATTGAGGCTATTCTTCTTCCATGTTATCTTAAATGAAGAATACTAATTAAAGCTTAGTATACGTCAGCTGCACTAAAATTAGTTCTCTCAACTCCAGCAGAGGACAGTGTAAACTTTCTGTTATTTTTATTAGAATACCAGTATTATAGAAATCATACTGTATATAAATGAAAAAGCTTATGTGGATTTGTCAGCTATTCTTAAATTTAAAATAAAAATTTAAAAAAAAAAATTAAGAAAATAGAAAAGCAAAACTTTGCCATTGCTTTGTCAAAAATAGAGTTTTTTATTTATTTATTTATTTTTCAATGCCACAAACAACCATGCACGTGCTTGGAAGTCTGCCTTCTTGCTAACTGTTCCACCAAGTTTTGTTTTTTATTTTTATTAAGAACCAAAGTGAATCAAATTGTATTCTTAAAGTGGTTCAAATTTCATATTTTGGGATTGATAAAGGAGATAATATTCGGGTTACTAAACAATGAGTATTGATTTTACAGTACATTTTAAAAAATATATATTTATATATAGGCTTAGACTATGTTTTCGTCAATCGGAAACCATAACCTTTATTTACAAGTATGTAAAATAATAGCAATTGAAGGGTCTAGGGGAAAATCTATTAAAGTCACAAAATTTATTATGGAGTTATTTATATATTCTGAAAGCTCCTTTTGTGCTCTTTAAGATAGCATTATCAAAGCAGAAGAAAAGTAGATGACAGTAATAATAAATGGCCATCAAATATATTCAGGAAAGGGGGAATAGTCATCAGGGGCAAACTTTGTTTTTAGTTTTCTTAAAATAACACTTTTGTACTACTGTGATTGTTTTTCCCCTGAACTCTTCAATTGATTACATTATTATTTTGCTCGTGTATAAACCAGAATAACAATAACAATATTTTTATTTAAGAAACAATGGTGAAAGAATGACATTTTATTTTCTTGTAGAATGTCTAGTCTGAGGATAGTTCCCCCCGGATTCGAACCAGTGATCAGCTTGGTTGCTGGAACGCTGAGTCAGATCGTTCTACTGACTCGACTAGGCCGCAGGCCAGTACATTATTATTGAGATAAAAAATTTCATTTTAGAAGAAGGTTCCCAATCTTGCTTTGTAGTAATTTAAAAAAAATATATATTTATGTTAGAGAGTGTTTTTCATTTTCAATAAAATTTGTAAAAAAAAAAAAAAGATGTAAGCTAGTTTAAGATGATGGGTTTACATAATAAACTGAAGATTCTAATTGAAAAAATGTCAAGCAATTAACATATATGTTAAATTCTCAACAGAAATATTTCACTAAGGCATTTAAACAAAACATTTTGTGCATAAACTTCAGCTGTGCTGAGAAATTTATTGGAAAAATATAATTTGGCTTAATTACAATAATAGATATGAAAGGAGAGTTTGACAGACAACTGGGTCTCTTCAGTTGGGAGGACAATGATGTCACTTCTTAATGCATGAACATCAACAATTATCCAGATAGGATATTTGTTAGAAAAATAGGAAACCATTTCTGATAAATATTCAGAGCTTTTTAAAATAGAAAATAGCATTGTGTTTAATTTGAGTCTTGCTCAATAATAAACTTTTAGTGTAATATTCATAATATTTGAACTGGTAGTACTCGAGTCTTACACTAGTCATGTTAGATCTAGAACTCTATTTTCTATAGGTTTTGTAACACTCAAAATATTAAAATAGGAAATCTAACATTCTTAGCAGTATTATTTTATCCTCCCCCCCCCCCCGTCCCATATAAAAGTAGAAATGTGTTTAACAAAGTTTATTCTATGTTAAAATCCCATTAATAAATGACAGGAACTAGCCAAGGGGCGGTGGTCCAGTTGGATGAGCTGGGCTGTCTTGTGCTCTTTGGTGTTGGTGCGAGCCAAGTTCAATGTTGTGCTGTTCAGCTTGAAAATCCAAATGTCTTTCTTTATGAAAGACTAAGGAATTCAGGTTCTATTCATCCAATCAGAATAAAATTAGAACTTTTCCTTCGTTAGTTGCAATTATAACAAGTTTGGAAGATTAATGGTTGACTCTTGGACCGGACCCCGGATTATCCATCATCATTGTTGTATCCTGTTTCGTCTGCCTGTAATATTGTAAATATATGTAAATAGTAGTTGATTTTCCTTAGCCATTAGGCGCGGTAAATAAAGTTTTTTTAAAAAAAATGACAGGAACTACTAAAAGACTTTAGAAATGAAATTAAGTGATTAACCAATTTGTCCAAATAATTCCCAAAATATAAATCAGAGATATGCTTACAATATTGAATACATTTAAATTGTTTAGTTTGTTTCTAAATATTGCAATAATATTAAAAGATGATCTTTAACGCTTAAACTGTTCTGTGAAAGATATAGTTTGACTGGTCAATTTAGGAATAATCTGTCCATTTTGATGTAGAAAAGGATAAATCGATCAAAGATTATAAGTATAAAAAGAGTAACTTTATCTTCATAGATAAAAATTTATCAAATGTGTTCAATTTGAGATGAAAGATCAATTGTGTAAATATTGCCATTCTTCTGCTACTTTCATAATAAAAGATGGTAGTGGAATAGCATTAATAATTGTTCATTTGTATTTAGCTGTCAAAAAAACATACTTCATTATGGATTCAATTCTAACATTTTTATAAGTAATGTCTCCCCCCCCCCCTCAAAAAATGAAATTGTTTAACAAAGTTTATTAAAAAATGATGGAATTGTTAAAAGACTTTAGAATTGATATGTTAAGGGATGGCAATTAAGCGATTACATAGACAAAGGGACAACAACAATAACAAAAAAGGAACAGAAAATTATTATAGAGTTTTTATATTCACTTTTTATATTTTTAAAATCTATTAAATACTATTTAAAAAAACTTTTATCATATATAATCGCCCCACTGCCAATAATGTATTTCTATGGGAATAGTTGTCAGTAGTGCTTATGTTAATAAAAATATGCACTCCATGTAATACAGTCTTATGGTGGCAGTAGTGCTAAGCTAATGCAAATATTCATCTAAATTATTTATTCATTCTAGATTTTATATTTAATTTTAATTTCTTATTTATTGCTTATACTAAATTCCTTACCTAATGTCTATACTCTAAAAGCTTACTTTATTAGGCTACAAATGTTCATAAAGAAGACATAACTGAATATTGAACTTTGTCTAGATTATCAAACTATCTATAATAGAGTAATATTTTTTTTAATAAATTATATTATCAGAATACTTATTTTATACCAACTGTGTATTAAAATACTAGCCTTATCTAGTATTAAATTATTCATCTTTTACTATAGAAGTCTATGTTTCTGATTCATACCTTTGCAACATAAATAGATCTTTCTATTTATGTTATGGCCTATTTACCAAATATCATTAATACCCTTTCCATATAATAATTCTGCCTCTCCAATTGACCCTCCACAACCTTTTAACATAGATTAGATTTTCTATTAGTCCAATATATTTTCTTTATAAAGAACCTCCGAACATCCAAATAGTTTGGGGGATCTGCAAATATAGCTTATTTTGGAATTATTCAGTGTCCAAGTTACCAGATTCGAAATGTATTTGAGAATTTGTGGCTCTCTTGAACCACAAACTTGGTGATAAACTGACCAATATCAGGAATTTGATGGCCAGTCTGTACTAGCTTTGAAGAAGATTGACAAGGCATTATTCTGAAGCTGGTTGAGAATGTGAAAATGTTGATAACCAGTCATCATAGTAAATGGATGGTAGTGATTTTTTTTCTCTAATTTTCTCCCTTATTGAGTTAGAATTCTCCTTTCAGTTACATTTAGTATAAACTTATTCTTAATAATGTATAAAACCTGATATGGAATCAAAATACATTAATGTAACAAAATAATAAATATTCCTTATAATACTAATTACTTTTAACTTTTAAAATATTATTTTTCCATTTATAAAAATTAAGATATTATAGTCAATTCATTGGATAATTATTATTAATCAATAAGATTATTAAAAATTGCTAGTAGTTTGCTTGTTTTATTTTTGATTAATATAGGCAAAACATGGTTACTGGTAAAGTTTTATAATGCTGCTTTGTTTCAGTTGTTTTCTTAAACAAGTTTTCCTAGAGTCTTAGCAATTTGGAAAAGAAAAAAAAAGTCACTTTGGCTATTTTAAATGTGCAAATAAATAAATAGTATTAAGCCTAGCACACACTAGGAGAATTTTTCTTTGAAGCATCAAAGAATTGTACTCCGAAGGTAAATATTCTTGTGTGTGTCAAAATACTCTAGAGAAATCCAGACTTCGAAGAGAAGTCTTTAATCACTTTCAAAAGTAGATCTCTGGTATCACTATTAATTCAAGAAGTAGAAAAATGTCCGTGTCTATACAAGCAGCACTTAATTGAATATCACAACAAGTCACTAATTATTTATTTATTTATTTATTTTATTAAAAACTACGATTCTGCAAGCCATTGGTATTGTATGTAATACAACAGATAAATGGCTTTGATATTTAAAACTGAATCGCCACTGCTTGGAAAATAAAAAATCTATTTATTTTCATGCATATATATATATTTAATACAATAATATACAAATCAATTAATGTGGTAGTCATTGAATGTCACTCTCCATTTTCACAACAGGAGTACGCACACTTAAGGGAAAAACTTTTAAATAAAAAAAAAAATTTTTCCTAGTGTGTGTCACATTACTCTTGCAAAAACTTTTGCATCATTAAAAAACTGCCAAGTATGAAAACTATGAAGTTTTTCTCTCCTTGTGTGTGCCTGGCTATAGTTTGATAAATTAAACTAAGTAAAAGATGTAATTTTGCTGTATATCTTTGTGATCCTATTTTCCTTCATTTCCCACGATTCAATTGCTATTGTTCACCATTAAGACATTGATGAGATCAATAATTCTTATTTTAAAATAAATAAAATGAGATATAATTTCCTTATAATGAAATATTTTATTTTTATTAATGATAGATACTATTCTCCTATAAAACTCCTATCAATAAAATGATTTAATTTCTAGAAATAAAATTTCATTATAGTTTATTAATATGTAATAAAATGTGAAGTAGACTGGTTAGCTTATTGTAACTGTTTCCTTCTATTCTTTTCAAACAATTATAGGTGCTTTATTTTTTAACTGTTAAAGATTTTTATTTAAAAGATATTTAAATCAGAAATCTTATAAAGTAGTTTGTTAACAGCATTAAACTTGAATCATTCACGATAAATTGGAAGAATGGAAATATAATTATCTTTCATCTCTTAATTACTGAACAGGCAATTCAGAAACCTTGTAAATGTCTCTTCTGTTTTGTAATGCTTCATATTTTAATGTCATGTAAGAAGAAATTTCATGTAATATAAATATGTACAGTTTCTTTGTTAAAGCACTAGTTTCCAAAAAAACTATTTTTAAAAAAAAAAAACGAATATTTTTCCCTAGTTTATTAAATCTTGATTCCTTAGTGTTTGTTCATTCATTAATATTTGTAAAACCATTTTCTATTAAATGGCTTTTTATTATTATAAAAAGAATTCAGTTATATATTTTTTATCAAGACTTTAGATTATTCTGTGCAAGAGTTCAAATTCTTTACCATTCTCTTCAGTGTTTATACTAAATAATTAAACAGTGTTATTTTGTTTAGTGTGGTATTGTTAACCACATGATTATCGATATTAACATATGCTTTTCAAACAGGCTCATGTTCAACCAGCCTGTAGCATTATTCATACTTTTTTTAACATTATTTTAGTTGATTTTGAAGTATAAAGGCTATACTTTCTGTCCCTCTTTATACCCATTCTAGTTGCATCTTTAGTTAATAATGTTCAGAAAACCACTAGAATTCCATATATTTATTGTTAAGTATATAACATTTAGTAAAGACTAATAAATACCCATAAACATTTAACTTAATTATTGTCCTGGTAGCTTGCTCATTAACAAATAGTAGTGACCAAGTGAAGCTAAGGACTTCACTTGATCCCATGCTGGTCCACTATCTCAATATCTTTTTTTTTTTTTTTAATAAATCTCCCCCAACGGGAGAAGAGATGTATTTTTATGAGGTTAATCAATTTAAATACGCCAATTAATACATCAGAAACAGGTTCCTAAGATGTTAACAAGGGCAGCGTACTTGGAAAAACCCAAAGCGAGCTGTTACAGCTAGGGAAAAAATGTTCCTTAACTGCCCAAGCCNAGGCGCGNACCTGTACACCTCAGCATATGCCTTCGGTCCATCAAGCGGAGGCGAATCCGCTCGACCACGGAACCAAGACACTATCTCAATATCTTTTTTTCTGATTCCAGTTCAACTGAAGATTTTTCTCACTATATATACACAACAACATATTGAAAGAATACAGCTCAGATTTTTAAAATTTCTTGCTTTTAAGTATGACTTAGATGACTTGAGAATCTCCAACAATTTTCTTAAGCAAAAAAGTGGCTTTAACTTCACAGTCAGATCACAGATTATTAAATAATTTTAAATTCACTTATGGTAACTTAAATAATCAAATTTATGTCTCTTTTCTTCTAAATGATATTTAATATCATTGTAATAACTCTAATGGTCTAAGAAAGATTAAAATGTCTTTATATTCCAATACATAAAAATGATTATCTCAAGTTATCTCTGATTTTTAGATAAATTGAATTTCTTAATAATCACGTTCGGTATTTATATGTCAAAATAAATTTTTACTTAATTGTACATTAGCTATTGTTGATTAATTTCTTGTTGATATTTGTAGTTTATTGTAGCTTTTGTTTTTTTCTCTTTTTTCACTTTTTTTTTTTGTCTTTTTTTTATCTCCTTTCTTAATATGGACCACAAACTGTAATTACCATATGCTGTTGTTTTGTGGAAAAATAAAAATAAAAATTAGAATTTTTTTTAATTCATTAAAAGTTGACTTTCAATATTTGGAAATTTCTCTGAGATAAAATCCAACAATTTATCAAACTTTGAGTTAATTAAATCGTAGTTTAATTTCATCTCAGTTTATATCTTCCTCCCAAACTTGAGGTCTTTAAATTGTGGAGAATTCATTCCTAAGTTATTTTGGTAATGTTATCACTGATATAAACTGTCTATATTTGTTACCAGTTTCTAAGTTATTGTTTTCCAATACTTCAGGTTTATTCATTTATATCTGCTATTATTTTCCCACTCTTAATTATTACCATAATATACTATGGTATATGTTTTACTTACCATGATATAGATCACACATGATTATAAAATTTGCATAAAACGTCAAAGGATCAAATGGAAAATAAACAACAATAATTTATTTATGTGTTTTTATTACTAATTCAGTTTTAATTAATTATTAAAACATTCATTGTTTAGTGTTGTGGCGGCTTTTTACAAAGGAGTGGCGGCATTTTACAAAGGAGATTTCTTATTGGTCGAATTTCGACCAACACTGGATTACTAGTTAATTATAATTGTGCAAAAATAAAAATTTATGTACCGGTACCTGAAATAATTATAATAATTAATTAATTAATATTAAGCTGTAACCATTATAAATTCCATCTTCACTGACTCATGCTCAAAGTTTTTACAAAGTTAATCTCTTACCTTTCCAAAAATGTTTTATACAAGGTTATCCTTATAGACAAAAGTAGCATCAAACATTTAAAGTTAAATTCCCATATTTACAGTAAATGGAGTAAAATTGTGTTATTTAATAATGTTCTTTTTCAGTTAATGTCTTCCAGTGATACCACCCACTTCTCCCCTTTTGTTTTCCTTTCTTTTTTCTTCCCTTTCCATTGTCAAAATTAGCGATTTTATTTTATAAGTTTGTTTAATCAAAATCAGAAATAATCTATCCCCTGATGCATATACCCATCCAATTTACAAACACTTGATTCTGACTTACAAGTTTTCTTATTTATATTAAAAAAAATAGCTTCTTTTCTCCATATTGAAGAAGAAACTGTTTAACGATATTAGTCTAAGGCAGGCTTGTTCAACCTGCAGCCTGTGAGGTGTTTTGTTTAACCCACAAGATGTTAGTTTGTCATTTAAAAAAATATGCTTTATCATCTATGCTTGTCAAAAATAAGCAAATTTTTGCGAATGAATTTAGAGAAGACAATACAAGGATGTAGTTTAACTGAGGATCATCTTATAAATTCATTAGTTTCTGAATATTTCTCAAATGGTTGGAAAACATTAATGTCACAAATCTCATTAGTTTATAGCTTATTATTTACGAATTAGCTTTTCATGCAATTTATATACAAAATAAATCTATTTTTTGTACAGTTATGTTCTCGGAGAACAAAATATATACTTATTTTATGCAAATTTTATTTCCATCACAAATTTTTTAAAAAAATAACATGAGAACAATTATTTTGAATATTTGAATGTGCGGCCTGTGACCAACTAATAAAATTTACCCCTTAGCTTCAAAGGTTGAATGGGTCTGGTCTTGCAAATGATTGCTGGTAGTCAGGCATACATGTAAATAAAGCACCCCATACACAAAGAGATTTATCTGCAGACTTGATATAAAGATAAATCTTTGATTAGGTTTACAGACCCAGTCTGTAGAAAATATACTCCACACACATAACAATTTATCTGCAGACATACC
>PXIH01S0011974.1:13874-29950 GCA_003024985.2 Euperipatoides rowelli | reverse complement strand
AAAAAAAAAAAAAAAACGGACATTTTAATAAAAAAACGGCCGGACGTATTTTTAAATTTTAAAAGTAGGACATGTCCAGCCAATAGAGGACGTCTGGTCACATATCTTTAGCAATTTATTAACACTTTTTTTAAACATATATTTTCTGAAAATAATAATGCAAATAACGGTTTCTTTAGAATATAGAAAGAAAATTATTTCAGGGTGAATGAATTAGACAACTATTTAAATAAAAATTAAGTTTTTGTATGCTCCCCATAAATAAATTTCAAAGTAGGCTAATCAATGACTAAATTCTAACTGAAATTTAAGATAATTTATAATATTTACCGTATCGCTGTCAAAATCTGATGCTTAGATAGTAAAACTTCAACAATTTCTTCATTAGCTGTTGACAACCGCTAAAATAAAATTAAATCCATTTGATTAAAGAAATTGCAGTATTCAGTTAATATATGCATTCCAGTTTTCATTCCTAAAATTTTATAGTTTGTAAATTAGTCTTAGGTTCTGTCATTCATAGCGAGCTAGCCCTAAAAAGTTTAATCTCCAAAGTGCACTGTTCATTTTAATGAGCTATCTTTTAACAGCTTACTCTCCAAAGTGAATCATTCATTTTAGTGAGCTAGCTCCAAAGTCAGTCATTCATTTTAGTGAGTTAGCTGTAATCAGTTTACTCTCCAAAGTCAGTCACTCCAAAGTCAATCATTCATTTTAGTGAGCGTGTTCTTAACAGCTTACTCTCCAAAGTGAGTAGTTCATTTTACTGAGCTAGCTCCAAAGTCAGTCATTCATTTTAGTGAGCTAGTTCCAAAGTGAGTCATTCATTTTATTGAGCTAGATCTTAACAGTTCACTCTTCAAAGCCAGTTGTTCATTTTAGTGAGTTAGCTCTTAACAGCTTACTCTCCAAAGTGATAATAGAGTATCTTATTTTTATTTTTTTACATTTAGATTTTATAACTTTTTTTAAAAAAGAAGACATTATACCATGTTTAGAATGATTGTGCATTATTCAAGGTAACGGTTAATGAGCAAGAATACTCTCTTCTTTTAGTGTAAGAGTAGTTGACTAATTGAAAAATAAAAAATAATTAGTTAGCTAGCCTAAAGAAATTGAGGGGGGGGGGAACATTTCTAAAGTTTGTTATACAATTGGCTTTAAAATGTCATGAGCAAAAGTCAGCTTTGACTATTCTAATTGTAAAATTAAATGTCTTACACACATTGGCAGGAATATACAGTATGATTAGGATTGAAGCTATTGTCTTGATGATTTTTAGCAGAGCTAATCTATATTTTAATTTTTTTTTCACAAACTTAAAGGTTTTTCTGTATTTAAAATTTTTTTTTTAAAACAAGAATGCAATAGATTTGTTGTCATTTATTTATTTTAAATGTGTTTAAAGGTCAAATGTAATGGATTTTTTTATTATTATTGATTTTCAATGATTTTTATTAAAAAATATATCCACTAGAAAAAAAAATAGTTAATTTATTTACAATTCAATTTTTTAAATAATTGTCTTTAGCTCCTCCCCCTTAAACAACATTGTCCACTGTATACACCAGGGGAGGTATTTTGTGATGTCATTGTTTAGAGATGAATACAGCTTGTTATGCTATCTTTGTCAGATTAAAGCTGGAAATCATATGGATTAANTGTTTAAATACTTGTAAAAAATCATAATCAAATTCATCCTTTGTGCTATTATAGTCCAATTTGTTTTTTTTTAAAAATCAAAATGACATTTAATATCATTAATACAAGTTGAACATACCTCTATTTACATGTTAAATCATTATAAAGAAAACAGCTGTAGAAAGAATTTAATCAAATTAATCTCAAACCCCCCCAAAAAAATGTAAAAGCTTTAATTTGTAATCTCAAACTAAGGATAGGAAGACTTAATTTTATCTTTAAATAACTTTTTGTTTATGCATTTAATTTTTTTTTCCAGTGGATTTTTTTTTATCATCTTTGAAAATCAATAATAAAAAAAATATTTAGAAAATCCGTTAGATTTGACTTTTAATGCTTTACCAAAAAAAAAAAATAGAGCTGAGTAATTTTTATTTCATGTTAATTACTTATTCATATTGTATTTTTTTTTAAATTGTAATATTTATTGACTGTCTTTAACAGGTTGAGGTGGAGATGTATTTGAAATACAAAATACTTTCAAAAATAAAGTATCTAAAATACAAAATACTTTTGTATTTTCCATCTTCTCGAAATACAAAATACTTTTTATTTTTTATAGAGCACCTAATACATAAAAAAAAAGACTTTGTACTGTATGTCTTTTTATTTCTGATCTAAAAGTTTATCAAACAATTTTTTTAAGTTAAATACATACCATAATTAAAATGCTAAATCATCTATTTCTGGTTTTTATCTTTGCAAAGTTGGCGAAAACTTCTATATTCAACTTTTATAAATTTGAATTTTCATTTAAATTAATTTCTCAAACAAAAATTCATTATCAACTCGCCCCCTTTTAGGGGATAAGTGTACTCCCAGGAATGATAAGTGTAATGTTAATTAAAATTTATTTAGCTTCACAATCCTCCTATGGAAAAATTCTGTTAGCCTACAATGTTGTATGCTTACATATTTTTATTTAAATAGAATATTTGGTTAGGTTATTACCAAGCTTAGCGTCCTAAATACAATAAAAAGTATTTCTAGATATAATATAAAGTACTTCTTTGCAATAAAAAAAAACATACAGCCAGTAACTATTATTTTCAGGCCAGGAGTCGATCATAAAGTTGATTAAAAAATAAAAATTTAAATGAAAAATAAGAAGACATAACTGGCAACAATCAGATTTTTCTATTTCTTTGGCTATCAAGTTGGCATGGCATCAAACCTTGGTGAGATCAAAAAATTTCATTTAATATTATTAAAATCACGGTTGTTAACATTCATTATTTGCATAAAAAGCAATGTCTAGATACATCACTGATATCAATTCATCTGAATGAATTGCAGATGATTTAGTTATATTTAAATTTTGCGATAGGCCAACTTATCATTTTCTCATTTAATTTATCTTTTAGAAAAATAAATACAGTATATAATGAATATTTTAACAGTATTTTGTATTTTAAAATACAAAATATTTTTAAATGTATTTTCGTTACAAAATACAAAAGTATTTTCGTTATGCATTTAAAATATATGTATTTTCAATACTGTCCAACTCTGGGTGGAGAATACCCTTAGGTAAAGATACCAATAACTCAATCATTTAAAAAATTAAACTAATACATGTACTGTATAATGTTATTTTGATAATGGTTGAGAGAATGAACAGTTCTTTTCACTTGAATGGAGAGTGAATTGTTCACAGTTGCTATTTGTTCAATAAGTCAGTTTGTTCAAGAACGACCAGTGCAAATAAAGTGCAAACTTTTAAAATTCAATTAAAAATGCATAGCACTTTATTTTTTTAATTGTTGGAGTGAGTTTGGTGCTTTCTCAACTAGGTGAAGAAGAATTTAAATCCTTAACAAATTATAGAACTACCATAACAAAATTTATCCTAACATTAAAAAAAAATAAAACAATCTCAGTCCTCTGACTGCTTACTTGATTTTGGACTTTGAATAATACATCAATTTTACCTTTAGCATATCAAGTGCTAATTGGTGAGCAGGAGGATAGACACTCTCCAAAGACAACATCAAACAAGCCTGGTCAAAAAAAAAAAAAGAAATAAAAGAAACAGAAATGCATCATTCAAAAAGAAAAAGAAATGCATCGTTTAAAATCTCAATACTGTATATTATATTTAATGATAAAAATTATTGAAATATTCCTATCCTTATTTTTTTTTAATATTACTATTATAGAGTGCTATTTTTTAACGAGATCAATATTTATTTTGTCCTAAAAATATGCTTTCAACTAGTAGCTCACACATCAACAAGATATCATGTTTCTTTGATTTTTAGTATGTAGTAATTTTTTTAAAAAAAAAAATCAATTAATTAATAGTTTTTAAAAAAAAGTGTTTCATTATTTAATATTTTTATTTTAGTTCACTAGTTTTTTATTTAAATAATTTAATATATAGTATTTTTAACATATACAGTACTAAATAAAAAAAGGTGAGAAAATCTGATCAATGATGTCATGAGTGATCTATAACTCTAATTGGAATATGAACGTGTTCCGAAGCCATTAACACCGCCATCTATGCTCGGCATGGGCACTATTTTTAGATATTTTAAGTGGTGTTTTCTCTTAGATAAAAAAAAAAAAAGTTTGATGCTCGTTTAACGGGCTTAAACAAAAAAATGTTTGATGCCCGTAGAACAGGCTTAAACAAAAAAAATATTTGATGCCCGTAGAACAGGCTTAAACAAAAAAAATGTTGAATGCCGTGTAACGGGTTTAAACAAAAAAAATGTTGGATGCCCATGTAACAGGCTTATTCGCTAGTGTTTTCACAAAAGGAATAAAATTTACATGTGTAATTCTAAAGACTCCTAGAATATTAGTTGCACAATATCAAAGCTATTACTAATCTATTGTAGTTTTAAAAAATAGTATTTGTTATTTATGAATTTTAAATTTTTTCATTTAGAACAATGGCGAAACTTGTTGCTCAGGCATTTAAGAAAAATTTTATTGGAGACCCTATAAACCTCAAAGTTTTGCTTACAGGCCCCAGCAACAAACTTTTTTTCTACACCGAAAAAAAAAATATAGTAAAAAATAAATATACAGCATATAAATAATTAATTTGTTAATTTCATGAAAAAATAATTAGTTATTAACATAAAAAGAAATAAACAAAAAAAAAAAAAAAAAAAATTTTTTTTTCTCAATTTATTCTCTGCACATTTATCAATAATTTCATCAGAAATTAAATAGTCTGATTCATTAGCCTCAATGGCAATTAAACTTTGAAACTTTAAACTTCTCTTGAATATAGTTGTTCTTAAAAGATTTTTTATAATTTTTAATTTGGAGAAACTTGTTACTGGAAGGATTAAATAAATTAATGATATTAATTATGAGTATGCACTTAATAATGACATATTTGATAATCAGGAGTTCACAAAATTCCTTCACTGTTTCATATATTATTCCCATTTCCAGTAACATAGTTTTACACTATTGAATAAAACAAAATTTTTATTTTTATTTTTTCTGTTTGTTTGTTAAATTTGGGGTCCTACATGACTCAGGGCCCGCAAGCGCTGCCTTTTTTGCTTCCACAAAGTTCCGCGATTGCATTAGAGAATTAACTACTAGACTTTTCATAATTTCATTTGACAAATTTTGAAAGACACAAGCTAATTAACAACTTTATATTCAAAGGACAGTGGAAATTATGAAATTTCCGAGTTGATAAATCAAAAGCACGACCATTTCCGTGGCTTCCAAAATGGTAAATTTGCTAATTGACTGATGTTTCAGTTCACCTAATTACTAATTTTGCATAGGAGGAAAAATATCTTTAGAAAGACAAGTAGTTTCATAATCTGCTGTTGATTTATGATGAAATCTAACACAAAGCGTACAAAAGTGGTAAATAAACAAGTGAATGAAAATATCATATCTGCCATCTATTAGATCACTTTCCAATGCATATATTGTATTATTATAGAAATGATATGTGCATAATAAAGCAAACATGTTAGCATTCTTAATGTAATTTAAATTGAACACAATACCAGAAGAAAAAGAAATTGGATTAATTTAGAATTTAGCTAATTATTTCTTTTAATTATTTTTAAATAGGTCTAAAATGTAGAAGGAAATGCAATAAAATTTGCAATCAGAATATTTTATAATTATTCTGAACCCTAACCCTCCACAAATAGTAAAATTAGTGAACATTCACAGTAAGTTTACCAGAGGTTTTGAATCACTTAAGACATGGTACTGTAAGAACTGATGGAGTTGATAGAAACAATTCTGGTGGACTAGTGTATTGATGACTAACTCGTAGAGGTAGTGCTAAAAATGAAAGAATAAATAAATTAATATAACAATGGCATGACACATAATATTTTTATGTGTGTATGTTGTCAAATAAAAAATGCAGGGGGAGCACTAATGGGAAAGATGACTTGCAATTTTATTTTTAGTTCAAGATTGTAAACTCTAAAATGAGACCCTGAAGCCTAACCCTATCAAACCATGATGATTTCTGATTAAACAAAAATCTAAAGTGTAAACATTTTATTTAACCTTCGAGCGGTCGCGTACAAAATTTTAACACGAGCGGTCGCGTGTCATAATTTTTACGACTCATAGAATCCTATGTATAAAAGTTTCCAAATAATAATAATATGTGTAATAATTAAATCATTACACATATTTATGTTCTATTTATTGTCAGGAATTTTATTATATAAAGAAAAAAAATTCTAACAAACATATTTTTTTTTGTAATTATATTTCTAAAAGTTGCATTCATTATAAGCTTGTAAATACTGTAGGCTATGTTCAAATAATACATTGTTATATATTGCAAAATCTATAACAGATAGAAAAAAACTTAAATAGTATTTTTTGTTCTATTTATTGTCAAGAATTTTATATAAAGAAAATTTTTTTTTTTACTATTGTTATATTTATAAAAGTCAGGCATTCTTTACTCTTGTATTTACAGTATGTCCAGATAATACTGTACATTGTTAAATATTACAAAATCTATAACAGATAGAAAAAAACTTAAATAGTATTATTTGTTCTATTTATTGTCAATAATTTTATTACCGTATATAAAGAAAAAAAAATCAAACAAACAGATTTTTTTAATCAGTTATGCCAATTTGTTTCTAAATGTCAGCTATGAAAAAAAAATAGTTTATCCTACATTTTACATTACTGTTTCTCCGTCGTTTGAGATAGAATTTTTTGGTTTTGATTTTTGAAATCTGCATTAAATTTCGATTTTAAAAATATTTAAGTTTATTCCTAAATGTTTTATAATATTTGTATTACGCTACCTGAAAGTCTATATTATTACATCAGCGGTCTTGTGTCGTAAAATTTATGTCTGGGCGTCTTTTTACATATAATTCTAAAAAATAACCATAAAATGGGCTATGTGCATGGTAAAAACATAGCAATATTGTAGTGGGGAGTTAGTTTTAGGAAAAGAAGGCAAAGATAAACCCACAAGACCATACACATACACATTTTATAAAAAATTGAATGTGTCCTAAAATTTACGACAGCATGACGGGTGGAAGGTTAATATGCTTCTTATTTATTAGGCATGATTAAGGCAAAAAATGTCCTATGAGTTTGATCAATATTTTAGAGAAAGGAACAGCTCAGCTTGGAACTCCTCCCCAGAGTCAAAGGACTAGGGTTCATAATCGAGCATTTGTACCACTATTTTGACTAACATAATTTCAGACTAACATCTTATTTCCAAGATTAAACTGAAAATGCAGTTTAAGTGCGTGAAAATCATTTTTCCCCCATATAAAAATAATGCATACGCCAATGCTGAGTGCAGTTTCTAATTAAGAAAAACAATGGAAGCCATAAAAATTTCCATGTTGTATGCTACACTTGAAAAAAAAACTAAGGATAACAATCATTTCCATTTATTTCCATATTGATTAATCTTCTAATGGATTGAACTGATTCAGGTTTCTTCTTTTCTCAATTTAACGTTGAGTTACATTTTACATGAAAGGAAAAAATATCTTAGAAGTTAATCATGGAGTTTGCATAGAAATGCTTTGCTTCTATGTACTGTAAACGCTCTCGGAAAGTATTGTGACAAAAAAAATGTTTGCAAATTTGCACGCAAAATGCAAAAAGTATTAAAAAAACAACTTGTATGTAATTTTAATAAGTGATCAAAATTAGATATTTATTTGTTGTCTAACACTTAGCAATCTTTGGCTTGATATTTAACAAACCTGAATGGTGTCATTTGAGTGAAAGTATAATCTAATTACTGCAATATATTAAAAAAAAAAAATATGGAAAAACTATAAATTGGGCTACGTTTTTTAAAAATTCCGAGTTCTCGGAGAACTATAGAGAATGCTCTGAATCTGGAAAAGTCGGATTTTAAAAAAATTGGAGATTCTTTGTTGCGGATTTTAATAATCTCTGATGAACTCGGAGAACTATTAGAGAAGTCTCTGACTTCACCAAGAAAATCATTGGGATTCGGAGAAGTACCCACAATGCAATGTTACCCAATCAAAATCCAAAATGGTGGAAAATAAACTTTATTGAAATTTACGTGTCAAACATGATGTAACTGGTCTAACTTTTGTCTAGGCACTACTTGCTCTCTATAATTTCGTTATTTTGACTATACAAGATCTTTTACATGGCGATGACTATTTATTAAATGCTTCCAGTCAATGAGATAGCAATAGCGACCGTCTATGTCTCGGTGGCACAGATAGCAAGCATGTCTTTAAATTGGATAACCCTGACATCACATGTACGAATGCTGCCATGGACAAGTTTTTTTCCTTCTTCTGACAGTAGACCTTTAAAACCACCTTCAGGTGATAGTTAACCTAATTTAGGTGGGCTTTTTTATTTTACTGTACAATTCTTCTATTTCGTCTCCATATTTTATTTCTATGTTAGCGTATTTTAATAATCTTGGATTCTGTCTCACACTGTTTATATCGTTAGTTCTCCGTAACATGTAAGTTTCTCGGAGCTCGAGCTCAGAGATTTTTAAAAAACGTAGCCTAGGATTTATAATATTTCCTATCAATATTAATTAGTCATGTGAAAGATTACTGTAAGTTTTCTTAATTTACCGATATGGTCAGATATTTTTAACAATAAATTAAAAAAATAAACTGTAGCATACCCTATAAAAAAATCATAGCATTAGGCTACACAGTCACAATTGTTGTTCAAGATACATTCTGTAAAGTACCATAGTTATTATCATTAAAACCATTTTAGAATCAAAGTGTGGAGAATTATTTTCTCCACAGCCTGTGATCCAAAATCAATTAAGGGCAATTATTGAGATCATTTTCTCTAGGGAGAAAGAAAACTGAGATAAATATCTTAGAATGAGAAAATATTTTGAAAAAGACTGTGTGGTAACAATATTAACAGATCACTTAATCTGATATTTTAATGTAAATAAGTGTACAGATTAAGCTCTTTTTATTTTCAAATCCAACAGAACTCTGATACAAACATTAATAATATAGTATTGATGAGTGTGAACGTACAAAATTATAATTCAATTGAATGTAACAGTTAAGACTGAACATTAAAATCCTTGTTGTTTAAAATCAGACGGGCTAGGATCACTTGATAAATTTCATCTCTAATTGTGAGAGAACAGGAAGAAACACAATAATTTTAAAGTAATTTTAAAATTAAGCGATTAGTTGCTATTTTTAATTCTAATAAATAATGGAGATTAATTAAAAATTTTAAATAACATTTTCTATTGAACTGTATATATTTTTGCAACTTTTACTGTATATTGCAGTAAATATTAACAATTATTTTTTTTAATAAACAAAATATTACTGATCGAGGACCTCCGGGAGAAAAACATTGACAGAAGAGGACTAAAGGACAGAACAAAACAGCGACCTCATTTTGATATAGAAAAACAAAATATTACTGTTCTATGATTATTTTGTAAATTTATTAGCCATTCTTCTAAAGTTAGCACAAACATTAATCAAATAGACCACTCTTTTTTCTTAATCAGATGTGGGACAATAATTTTATAAATACTTTGATCATACACTTTCTTGCTATAACCTGTGACAAGTATTTAGGATTGCAGATACTTTTGTTTGTACAAGGAATTTAAGATGTACAGTATTGTGTAACAATTTACAAGGATGTTAACTATTTAGTAAACAAAACTTAGTTATTATCCTTATACACAGACTAATCGTCTGTTGTTGTAACAACTAACTTTCATTTTACTCTCACAATGCTCCCTTATATACAGTACATTATATGACAAACAATAAATATTGTCTTCTCCCAAAATGAAATTTAAAAAAAATACACTTAGATGGTACTGAGCAGATAAAATTAATAATTAAAAAATAAAAAAGGTGGAGGAGTTCAACCTTTGATATACTGAATCTTTCCACCCATAATATATTTTTGTAGAATACAATGTTGTGACAGTCATGTCAATTGGTCTGAATTTAAAATTTAATTAATATTAAAATAAAAAATGTGTAAATGTATTTATGCCTGGAGTATCAAAGCCTACTCCTCTCCTCCCTCCCCAGCCCTTCTTGGATATATCACTGAGAGAAAAATATCAAAGATAGCATTCTGAACATTCTAAAGAGAAAAAAGTGTAAAAAGTATTTTTGCTGTCACAATAATTATATTTTTTTTAAGTAAGTAGATACTTCATTTAAAGTCCTCTCTTCTACTCCATACAATAGGGAAGAGTTTGAAAATAAAATTCCAGATATTTGTCAAACAATAATTAAAATAAAAAAAAGTATAAGTTATATATTCTCCAGGAACTTTATTCTTACCTGAACTGGGATTTGAAAATGATTTAGGGAACGGATATATTCGATCAAAACTGCAATCACAAATTTGTATTTAATATCCTGATTTAAAAAAAAAAAAAAAAAATATTAATTGGTCAGGATAAGAAATTATGAATTAATAATATAATGATCATAAATAATAATAATCGTATAGGCTACAAGTTTTTTTTCCATTTTAAATAAAAAAACCTCTCACCTATTTCCCTCCCCCACCAAAAAAACAAAAAACAAATAGCAGTTTAAAAAAAATCATTATATACTGTAAGGAATTGTATTTACAACAACTTAAACATTTTCTTAAGTTTCAAGTCTTTCTAAAGATATTTCAAGGATATTTTTCCTATTCTCAAGTAAGTTATTTTTTCTAAAACATCTCTTTTATTTTCCATTTAACTTTTTAATATTTTATTTCACATTTTTTAAATAATCAAATGAACGCTTTCTTTTAACTTGTTCATTTTCCGTGAAGATAATCGTGATCTTTTTTTCATAAAGAAGTTTGAACGTTAGCACAATGTATTTTTTAATAGAAAATAACTAAATGTTTAAGTTCGTTTACAAGTTCATTTTCATTCTACATTGAAGATTATTATAAAAAATTGATTAGATTATTAATAAATAATTTTATAAATCTAGGCCTACAAGTAACACTCGGTACAAATAATTTCTTTGAAGGAAATCTGTCTTTTGTGCTGATGTCCGATTGGTTAAAATCGGACATGACTGATTTCTCAATTGCCGAAAACAATTTTATTTATCGTGGAGTCCTCATAATTTTGGATTGATATAGTTCATAATAATTCCATCTTTTCATCATCGGACCCTCAAGTTTTAGTTAATCAAAGTTTATTAGATAAATAATATGACAAGCAATAGAGTCTCTAATGCTTGGAATTTGATAAGGTTAAATCAATAGTGTTTAGTCAATCCTAAATGTAATATCCAGAATGAATAGCCTAAATAGTTTTTCAGGGAAGGCTTTACATCAATAAAGTGTAAAGTTAAAAAAATATGATTATTAAGTGACTACTAACTGTACAGATCACCATCAATGTAGCAATGGAGAAGAAAAAAATGTTTGTCAAAAAGTGACCATTAGAATCTTTTAAGTATTATAGCAATATTAATACATGTTCTACAATATTACATACCTTATTATCAATAAAAATTGAGAAGACATGTGTATACATATCGGACTGATCTATGACTGCTTGTCCAGAACCTTTCTTTAATGATCCAGATTTCAGTGTGTTAGGATCTTCCTAATATAAATAAATAAAATAGTTTAACTATTAAAATCAACCCGCTTAAAAAAAAAAATGCCTCCCTTTCCCTTTTAACATTAAAATAGTTATTAAAATGACTGAATATTATAACTTAAGAACTAAAATGACAAAGTAAACTTTGTAGAAGGTATTCATTTGAATACAAGCCCTCCGGTGCTTATGGTATAACATTCTGGCCACACACTAATCCTAACTTTTTGCTATTGGTGTAATAATTTAGTTTTTGATAGTTTACTTTCAAAATTTTGATAGAGCAATCATATGTGGGATTTAAAAATCGAGAAAAGTTTTCTCACAATGCTAGGACTGCAACTTCATTGACATGTAAAACGACAAATTAATCAAAGATCAAATAAAATTATGATCACCTGTATTTGATTTAACGTGATAGGGTTAAAATAAATATGACTAATTTGGCTTTCTTTGATCAATTGTTGGTTCAAATGAATCAATTTCATGTCCACTCCAGTTGATCTATTTTACTTTCATATTCTATTGTTTTGTTTTCTTTGTTTATATGTTTTTTTTTTCAGTCAATCTCCATGAATAGTAAATAAACAGTGACTTCATAAAGCATTTGCAAATAATGTATGGCCCTACCCCTTGACATTACCATGTTTCCTTCTTGTGGTCAGTATGAAGGAACCCCACCACCCCCGTTTTTAGTTTCAACACCATTGGTTTACTTTTTCCAAACAAATAATCTGTTTTAGGACTTATAAATGATGTCTGTGCCCTAACATTATTTACTGAATGTAAAAGAAATGAACAGAGTTGTGGATCTAGGAATTAATTTAACCCATAAACTGTAACTAGGTATTCTTTATAATGCAAATTTAAAAAAAAATATGCTAAATATAAATAAAAAATGTACATCACCTTGATTATTTAATTAAAAAATGTATATCACCTACAGTAGGTTATTTAATTGTTTTGAATAAAAGCTACCAATTTATTTTTATACGATCAATTTTCAAGTTTGTTAAGCAGAGGAATATTTTATGGAAAATAATTCAATGTTTATAATTTGTTATTTAATATATACAGTAATATTAAAAATTTTCCTTAGATTTTCACACCAAGTCTAAAACAGAAGTGAAAGTCACCATCTAACAGAACATAGTATAAACAGGATGGAGTAATACAAATTAAAAACCCTAATAAATTTAGAAGTGAGTTTTAATCTTAAATGCTCAAGTTCTTCTCCATTTGAATTAAGTAATTTAATTAAAACTACTTAAAATAAAAAAACAATACTAGAAGAAAACAAATACTGAAAGGAGGGCCATTAAAAACTAGTGTTTTACCTGAGGTGTTTGTGATTCACTTTCCAAATAGTTATGGTACACTTGATTAAGCTTGTCAAATATTTTAGCAATAACTAAGAGATTGCACTGCTGTCCAGGACTCAAAGCTTGTTTGCACACCGTTAAAATAGCCATTTTTGAATCTTGTCGCAATAAAAGTAAGTCAATCAGCCGACACTAAAATTTAAATGAATTTACAGTGGATATTAATTTGCTATCATCTTAAATAAATACAGTAAAGTCAAACAATAAAATACATAAAATGAATATAGCTCACTTTGTCTGAAATCATTCGGACTAAAGGCTCAAGCCTTAAATGAAGATACCATAAACAGCCTAAAATAAAACAATCCAGTCATGATTTCATTTAAACCAAATTATAAACAAATGTTAAAAAAACTAACAAATTAATTACCAAGTTTAGCATCAATGATGATATTTGGCTGAAACACAACCCAAGTAGGTGAATCTGAACCATGATGTAAAGGAAAATGGAATATTCGAATGAGGTGAGGGTGGGGGTGGCAGGGGTATCACTAAGGGCATTATTTCATTCAACTTTGGATGAAAGTTCGAAAGTTGAGAAATTTTATGTTGACAGTTATGAAACGCCCAGTTGAAGGAGGATGAAAATCTGTTGGTAAATTTAAAAAAAAAATGTAATCAAAGATTTTTATAATGGATTGGTATTTTTAAAAGAATGACTTGGGAAATTTAACCCTTTAACACACTAACATTGATCTGAAGATGCAGGGACCCGGTCACACAGACAATAGTTGTGAGTTGGAAATTTCTCACCCCCCCCCCCCCAACCCCCAAATAAAATTCTCTACCTATGTTCCTGGTTGGGCAGGGGGGGGGGAGGGGGTTGATATACTGTATTTGTCATAGACTTGTGTCCAAAGTATAAATTGTAAATAATTTTAAAATAATGCGGTTTGATGTGGCCACTGCACATGATGAACCAGTTAATGTACAGTATATATTGCAAATATACACATTATAGATTTATTAGTTGTGACATGTTCACAAACTTGTCTATCCCATAACATAAACTGTAATAGAACAAAAATAAACTAATAATGCCCTTAAACAGTGACCAATTACAAGTTTGATATAAATTTAAAAAAAAAACATTTTAATTTTAACATATGATTCATTATATTCTCATATTTCTTTTTTTTTTTAAATTCGTCCTATCCCTCCACTTTTTTTTTTTTTGAAAATTATAATTTATCTATTAAATATTTAATTATTATAATAGAGTAATATTATAAAATAACTCTTAAATAGAAGACCAAGTTAAGCAAATTTGCATATTAGGTACTGTATTGTTTTTGCAGATTAGGAGTATGATTGGAGAAATGCTTCACTGTTTATTTATTTTACCTAAGTATAAGTCAATTCAGACTTGTTACTATATTATTATTTTTTTTAAATATAAGAATCTATACTCAAAAAGTTATCAAACACTGAAATTATTTTTTCAAATGCAAACAATATTTGAGCTAATTTGGTTGTCATATTTTAATCGATGAAGACAGAGTCTTTAAGAAACGACCACTAAATCTGGAATAGGGGAGGGGAATAATGAGGCAATAAAATCACATTGAGAAAAAAAAAATTTAAAGAAATTTAAATCCATTTTTGTTTCCTTCCCTAGAAATAATGAATAAATTCCTGATAATGTATTGTGTTAACTTGTGATAATCTCAGGAAAAATATAATTATTGTTTGGAATTAAAAATTATTATAATTTGCTTTCCTTAACCATAGTAGTAGTAAGATGTTTATCACAAACCCCAAATTATATTGTATTGCATTATTTACATACTCCACATAAAAATATCGATCTTTTATTTAACTTCCAACATTACTATATTTAATTAAACTTCAGTCTGCAGCATACAATACCATTTTGGGATACTTTCAGAATCTTTTCGGAAATGATATCTTAAATCCTGTGAAAATTAATTACAATTCAGGTGACTAAAAACAAAATTTCAGAAATCGACACACTTGTATGCCCCCCCCCCCCTGGAACAATTTTAATTACCCAATTTTGCAACAATTGCCAGAAAGAAACATGGTAAAACAGCCACATTTATTTACCTGCAATTTTTTTTAAAGAATTACAGTTTTATATGAAAGTTGTTGAACTTGCAAAAGACATCCAGATTAATGTAAATAGCCAACATTATAATTAATTTCCACCTTCACAAAGAGATTAGCACCTTTGTCAAATATATAACCAATTGCAGTTGCTCTGAAATTTTTATAAGCATGCCACAATTGTAGATGTTGTACATGGCTAGCTTTTCATTTTAAAAGACAAAAAGCTCAAATCATATGAGATAAAAATTAACTCCAGATTGGCAGATATTCTATATGATTTCAGTTCACTTACAGGCTTACACTCAGCAAACAAAATATTTGTGAATTAATTTAATTGTAAATCAAAATGAAATTGTAAGACTGTTTTTATTTTTTAAAAAAAATCCAAACGTTTTGTTACTAAAAATAAATTTAGCCTAAATCACAAGAAAGTCTATATCCAAATTTATTTTTGTTCAGTGAAGTTATGAAAAATTAATTAAAACCAACAAATTGTTATTATTAAGAAAAAAAATATACAGTAGATCCAAAATTCATTTCTTTGGCAATCCCTCATTCATCTGTTTCAATAGAATTTTCTCAATCTTCAGTTTTATTCAAAATAAATTGAGAAATAGACTAAACTTAAGAAAAAAAACAGCTAACTACAAAATGCTAAATATTTGTGTGGATGAAAAAATAATAAAATTCAAACAAAGAATAGCTTTTAAGTTCAAATACGTATAGATTGTTATACTCAATTTCCAAAAATTATTCAAAATATTAACATTTCTAGCATACTGTAATTCTAAACTTCAATTTTGAAAAAAAAATTTTACGAGTAAGATTTTTTTAACAAATTAACTAGAAAT
>PXIH01S0011972.1:9556-20146 GCA_003024985.2 Euperipatoides rowelli | reverse complement strand
TTCATGTATCGCCATAGATTTTTATCTTGAGCCATTTTTTTTAATACAGAGAATGTTGATGTTAGCCCAGTCCTTAAGGTCATCCAACCAATCTCTTCTTTGTCTTCCTCTTCTTTTTTTTCCTTTTCTGTCCATCCCTCAAGCCCTCTTATCAGTCTAATTCCTGCAGATCCTCTCAAGACATGTCCACATATTTCCATTTACTCTTCCTTACTTCATCCAAAAGACTATAACCACCACCCCTTATTTTCCACACTTCCCCATATCTAATCAAATTTGTCCACTTTATTCTCAACATAATTATTATTTTCCAAGTCTTTGGTTAAAGTCCATGCTTCACATCCTTATAAAAAACTGACCAAACATAGCATTTTAACATCTTCAATTTTAAATGTTTTTTAATGTCTCTTCTTAGGAGTTTTTTTTTTTAGTTTCCAAAATGCAGATTTTGCCATTTCTATATTTGTTTGGATTTCTTTTGTGGTTCTTCAAACTTCTGATGTGTGTGAGTGTGTTTGTGTGTCATAGACTGGGATAGTGTAAGAGTCTATCTTTTCATATCTGTTGATGACAAGCGATGCAATCCAAATTACACAAATTGCCCCATATAAACCTCTTTATACAAATATAAATTTAAACTAAAACTAAATACATCATCATCCATAACCATTCTAGAGTTCTCTAAATATGCTAGTGAGAAGATCCACACAATATGTTACCATAAAACACTAACTCTATACCATCTTAGAATAAGCTAACATCCTAACTTAATTATTGAAATGATTCTTAGCTAACAAAAAATTATCTAACTTTAAGATGAAATGATCTGAACTGTGCTTGAATCACCACACTGTTATAAAAAACTACCAACTCAATGATTAACTATAACTCATGGAAATTTAAATGATAATTATATTCATTCTTATAGGAAACTGGATTTGTAGCAAATCAGCATTTAGATATCTACTTTTTCAGTCCACCATTAAATGGGATATCCCCCCATCCCCAAGAAGATGGATTATTTCATATTTAAAAATCAAATCTTATTAATAACATATTAATATTTAAAGTTTATTCACATATACTTTTTTAAAAATTTAGTCACTATTTTGAATATTATTTTTTACTAAGAGGTGTTATATATTTCTTTTGCATATAAATAGAAATTGAAATTTATGTGTTATATATTTGAATATAATTAGCGAAGAAGGCTCTACATATATTATTCCATTGCTTGCGAAGATAAAATGATTGAGAACAGTTTATTTTGTGAACTGCATCAACTTTTACAGTTATTCCCAGAAGAAAATTGTAAAAAGAAACTGAAAAAAATAATATCTATATAGAATGGATAATTTTAGCACTCATCGCTGATGTTACTATGATGGAATGACCAAAAAAAGTTTCTCAAATTAATGCATTATGTTTTGGTTCATAATAACCCAGGATATCAAGAAGCCCATCCTGAATATGATTAATCCATATATGACTGGGGAACATTTATTATTTTAAATGTACCCAATGATTCTATGACCACACATGTAAATGAATCAATATTAAAGTATCATGAAACGTTAACTGAAACATTATCTAAAAGAATAGATGAACATTTTATTCAACCAGCAAATAAAAATTTAACTCAACCATCGATTGAAAATTTAAATGAAATAATATCAGATGCATTGTATTTACATACCCCTAACAAAACAAGTAATTGGATACATAAAGAAGCTAAAACCCCATCCGTTAAGAAAAAAAACCTACGACCCCTTATGTGTACTAGCTCCAGCAGCTAACAGACTAGACAACTGGACACCCAAGCTGTACTATAGCTTGATTATTATTGGCTAAAAACTAGATAAATGTGGTTTATATGTAAATGATCAATCAGTGATCTCTTATGACATATTATAAAAATCACCTCATTTTATATTGAAATATATATCTATACTAAAATTATTTTCTCAATAAAGAATATTAACATCACCATGATATTTTAACTATTAAAGTTACAACTACAATTGAAAGAGTTGAATTGAATGAAAATTTTATTATTTTCTATTGTATGATGCCTAAAACAAAGTAGGTAACTCAAAGCTGGAATGTAATCACATGACCTTCAGTTTTAGTCTACTCATTAACATTCCTTTTTCATATTATTAGCTTCAGTGGTGCAGTGGGTCAAGGGCAGGTCTGGGTGGCATCCTGGTACTTTTTATTTAAGACAGGGTGTGCCCTGGTACTTTTTTTTAAAAAAAAGCATTAAAATCAGTCTTAATATTTTAAAGGTAAAAAAAAGAAAAAGATTTCTGCTAAAAATTTGTTCATTTCTAATTAATAATAAATATCGTAACATTAAAGATTTGGTTGTTGCACCATCATTCTGGTACATGCAGTCACGTATTGATGATGATTTTTTGCCTGAAGTTGATGTTTGTTTAAAAGAAGAATTATGGGCATTGTTTTAGAAGTAAGTAAAGTTTTATTTATAGTATATTATGTAAGGGACAGCAGGAAACTATTGGCCTACACCACTAACTTTTAACCCTTTCCACTCCAATGGCGATTCTCAATCGCCATTTTCAATTTAGTAGTTGCATTCCAAAGTTGATTCTAAATCGCCATTTTCATTTTCTTATATTTCATAATCAATTATTATTATTATATTCAAATATGCTTCAATTACTATTTTTTTTTCGTTTCATAGACTCAAAATAAATTGTCTTTAATTATCCCAAGAGATTTTTTTTTAAAAAAAAATGTATTAAAAGAATACTAATCTTAATTTTATTTTTTTTAAAAAAATTGATTTTTCATTTAAAAAAAAATAGAATTGTTTGGCCTCCACTACAATATTAAAAATTCTGGTAGCAGCCGCTCCATTTATATTTTTAGTTTTAGCGCCCTGGTACATTTTTAAATAGGACGGCACCACTGATTAGCTTATAATAAATAATGGGTTAAAAAACTATTAAATATGTTATTTTAAACTCTTCAATTTAGTTTTATTTTGAGAAAAAAATGTATGTTTAATTTATCAAATTTTCTATTTCATTCATAAAAGGTGGAAAATCTAGGTTTATTGCAATGTTTATAAAAGACCAAATACGTCATATAATATGGCATCTTAAAAATAACTTTAAGTTCAGTGTTTGCTTTGATTTTTGTCAAGGCTTTCTTTTTTACACTTATTAACTTTGTATAAAACTTAATTTTTTACATCTTTTTAATTTAAATAAGAAAATTTAATGAATACAAATTATTTTTTGTGCAAAATACACTAAATTGACTAAGTTGAAATTAGCATTGTTAATAACTTACACTTTAAATATTCAAAGTCTTTTTTAATCTTCTCTCATTGTTTTATTCAAATCTTATCATAAAAAGTTTTTGTTCAAAAAAATGTTCATTATAATAATGTTTTTTTTTATTATTATTTTAAATTAGTTTTAATTTTATTATTTTGTTTTAAATTATTTGAAAGTCCAGAAGCATTTATTTTTATTTCATCAACTCATTTATATTTACCTCACAGTAAATAAAGTTTTTCATTCTGTTTTATTGCAAAACATATTCTTTTTACATAAACAATACTTTTTATTTCTTATACAGTATATACAGTATAATTAAATAGTGTTTTTGTATACTCAAAAACATTTAATATTACAATATGATTAAACTGTTTAAGGTTTAGACCTTTGTTTTGAAATAATTAAAACTTTTTATATTTTAATCTATTGTATTAATTATCCAAATATAATGTGTTAATGAGCTCAAGGGTTTAACTAAAATCTGGCAAATATAATGTTTCCATCTTTTATAAATTACATAAATAAAAGCAGTTTTTTTATACATCGTATGAAAAGTTTATAGACTAAAGAACTTTAGTTTTAAGATAGAATTTGCAAATAAATTTTACCCATAAAATTAGACATAATAATACAATACTTGTTTAATATACTGTAATCAGATTGTAAGGGTTTAGTAACATGTCATTCCCTCCCAATTTGAAGTGATGCCTACATATGATGTCACAATGGTTTGTAGCCATGTAATGTTACTTCATAACATCATCTATGACCTAAGGAATGGAATATAGCTGATTCTACCACCTCAAAGACGTAATCCAATCACATTGTCTAGATTTATCATATGTCAGCCCCTCATCCACTTTTTTTCTACTTATTTGAAACATTTTTGCATCATGTGTGTGTGACGTTATGAAAAAGGTACTGACAATTATACCATCTCAAAGGTTTCAATCATGGTCCTACCATTCACTGTTTGAACTATAATTTTTACTCTTAATCCCATAAAGATATTAAAATTTATTGTGACATCATGTTTGGTGTCCATAAAGGTATGACTAAAGGGAGCATCATGGAATCATTGGTTTTTCCATATGTCTTTACATTTTTTTAAGTTTTGATGTCATCAGAATATAAATGCCTTATGGAAACTATAGGAAGATGACATTATAAAAGTTTGTTACTTTTTTTATTTTAAAGATTTTTAGTATCTGCAAATCCCTTTCATAACATTACGACACATGATACAATACTATATCATATAAGGAAAAAATGGATGGGATAACATGTGACAAACTCTGACAATATGATTTGATGATGGCTTCCTTTGAAGTGGTAGAATTGGCAATTACACTTTCATGAGATCATAAGTGATGTCATGAACTACATCACTATACTACAACAATTGTGATGTCATAGGCAGATGTGGCTTAAAATTGGGATGGGTAACATTGACTATTTCCTACAATCTGAATGGCTAGTGGCTTCCTTTAAGGTGATATTATTATCAGCCTTTTTACCTACTTATATTAACTGAATACTTCATTACTCTTTCAAATTGATGGTAATTATGTATGCAATTGCAGTACTATAATTATATTTGTAATATTGTTCCTGTAAAATGGTGTGGTTATATAAGAGATCAGTATTTTTTTTAAGAAAACAACATTTTCCTTAACATGTCAAAAAAAAATGAAAATATGTCAAAATTCAATCTTCATAATATATTCCTTGGATTTGATATGCCATCCACAATGCTGAGGTCAAGGCAGGATGCCCCAAAACAGCACACTGGTCCTTTTTTTTAAAAAAAAAACAAACAAAACATTGGAAAACTCTGCCTCATATTGAACATTTTTAATCATTTTGCTGTGGAAGTGGATATACGATACTTCAAAATATTTTGTGCCTAAGATATAGGAACGAAACAAATGTGCTTCTCTCTTTCCTGAGTAATGGATCTAAGAATCCAACATTTCCATCATTGGTATGTTATATATCCTACTGTAATGAAATTTTAATTATGTTTTTTTATTTACATTATAATTTTCTTAATCTAAAAACTTTTTTTTGTATGTTTAGAGTTTTGGAAATTAAAAACATTATTTAATAATTTGTTTGATTAAAACTGCTTATTATAAATTAAAATTTTTACCATAATTATAATGAATTAATTACTGAGATATGCTATTTTTTATATAACATTTATCATCTTACTACAGTAAATCGATGAATCATTAATATTACACAGAGCAATGTTAAGCAATAAGGGGGCCAGGATTGGTGACCTCATGTAAGCTACCTTTAACTTTATAATGCCTACCTTTTAAAGACCCTATCTCGCAAGATATCTCTCACATAAGTAATCTTTATCTAATAAATAAATGAATGGACATTTATTGTTAAATAATTCTTGAGAATTTAGTAAACAATTTATCAATTCTTTTAATTTATAGAGGAAATAAAATAATAAACTAAAAAAAACGTTGAAATTTTATTTAAAAAAATGCACAAAAACAAATAAATTGTTCAGGAAACAAAAACTGAATTGTTTCTAGCTTTAGCAATTAAACTTTCAATTCAGTTCTTAAAATCTTATCTTGTCATTAAATTGGGTTCTGATCATAGTAAAACCAAAGAATTGTGCTTGATTTCTTATATTTTGGTTCTATAAAATGATAACTGTATGTTTACTTGAGTGGCTTGTGCTGCTATAGGATGCAAGTTATATAGACAGTAAAATAAATTAGATATTGTTGACGTCAATAGTGACAATAACTAAAGAAGGATGTTCCTCAGCTCAGGGTTTAGATCAAGAGTGAAGCGTGTTTCTCTTTCTTCATTTACAAATATATGGATTTAAGATATTTTATATAATTTTAAAATTTTTAATTCATTAACCCTTTCCACTCCAATGGCGATTATAAATCGTCATTTTTTTCTGTACAATTTAACAATTCAACAATCATTTCAAGCCTCAAAAATCATTCAAATTAGTACAATTTATATTCAAAAGGACTAATATATATTTATTTTACTTATAGCAAATGATTTAAAAAAAGAATTAAAATTATAATTAGGGGATTTAAAAAAATCTGATCAATGCCATTTTAACTCGGAGTGGAAAGGGTTAATAGGCTCATTGATATTACAGAGATAAATGAGTGATACAGCTGATGCAATAAACAATTTATAATAAAATTGGAGGAGGAAGAAAGATAAAACAAATTCAGAGATGAGGGTTGCAAAAATGTAACAGCTGAAGTTCCTGTCAAGGTATAGATGAAATAATCAAAACAAGACCAGTACAACCAAACACATGAACATCGGCAGACAAACTTTATAAATTAACTGATTATTCAGTGGAGATGCAAGAACATATCAAAGAAAGCATACATGTAATTGACAGAATTTCAATTTTTAAGTTTGATAAACTAAATCATTGTAGTTTTTTCTTTATTAGTATAGGAATTATATATGAAGTATATGAAATATTGTAGGGATAACAACAATAACATAATTCAAGATAACAGGCTATAGTAAACACAAATATAAAAAATAATCAAATTAATATCTTTAAAATTCATTATAATCTCAATAGACAGCATAAATTGATGTATGTCTGTGTTTTAAAATAATATGATTTAGTGGGATTGTCAGCATCTCTTACAAGAATGAATAACACTGTAAAGTTTTCTATTTAGCTGACAGCATATGACCATTGTTTATTAGGCTAGTTTATTATGAACTTTTCTTTCTATTAATTTTAGATCCAGTTTTTCTATAAAAATCATCTACAAGCTCCAGCACAATTTCAAACTCTTCTAGGTCCACACACAAAAAAAACAACAATTAATCAGCATACGCAACTGTGTTCACATGACAATTATAAAATTTCAAGAAGACACCAGGAAGATTATCCTCAAAAGCCTTCAACAAAGAATTAATATATAACATTATCAAATGCCTTTTCAGTATCTAAAATGATGGCCAAAAGCTGATGCTTTTTGACATTTTAAAAGAAACATAAATATCTCCAAGAAGGTGCATTAACATATGGATGGATCGCCCCAATAACAAAATTGGTTATGGTAAATAAGATTGGCTAATATCGGTGAGATTGCAGAGTTCAATATAGCTNCAAACAGCTTTGCATCCACATTTTCAATGTCAATTGGTCGTATAGTATTTAACCCAGGAAACTGAGGCATTTTATTTACATTGTTCCACCTTACTTGAGACAATTTATTAAACAACACAAAGTATATCTGAATGTTGAGTGATGGAGGAAAAGACACCCTAAGCCATAAGTTAAAAAAGGTCACACAACAACGGCACAAATATATAATCCAATTTTTTCTGCAATTTGGGAGTTATACCATCCAGAGCAGGGGGGAAATGAAAATTAGATTTGCTTAGGTGGTCAATGGTATCATCCTTCTGAATAATAAAACGTTATGATACCACAACCCCATCATGATCATCTCTTCCATTTGACCGCATCCGCTTCACCAGTCTTACATCCTGGATGAAAGTAAATTGAGACTTAAAACTATTAAAAATCAAACTAATTAACTCAGGCCCAACCAAAATTTTATCTTGATGTTTAATTACCAAAATCAATTTTGATGATTTGATTCTAATAAAGATCCTTGTTGCAAGTAATTCCCATATTTCATTCTTTGCCAACACTATTTTCCTTACATATTTAAATTTATCCAATTTTTGCTGGTATCCATACAGCTGCATAGTGCATATGTCTCTTTTCCATTGAACTAACATCTTTGACCCATCTATATCACATAATTTAAAATCATTAATCGCCTGTCAAAGAAAATAGACTCATATTTATTATTTATTACAAATGTTTTATTCTTCGACATCAAAAATCTCATAACCGTACTTTTAAAATAAATCCATTCTGAAGACAACAGCTGTGGATTTAGCAACCAACCATTAACAAAAATATAAATCATATTAATCATGTCAACAGTAAACCGCAGAGCAGGAGGCAAAATAAAGTGAACACTAGATTAACAATTCTGCATTTTAAACGATATTTCAGAATAATCATGTGATCAGATACAGGTGTTGCAATTGTTTTATACGATAAATCGTTTACAAATTGAGGCAAGATAAGAAAATAGTCTATAATCNAAACTGAGTTCTTACTATAGTGTGTAGAAGATAATCCTTCTTGGTATATGCTGCTACTTCACAAGACGAAATGAAGACAGAAACAACTTCCCCCATTTTGAATCAGAAAAATTTGTTTGCATTACACTGAATGACCCTAAATATCTTTTCAAATAAGGTATCATTCTGCCTTGCAATATGGGTACCATACACATTAATAAGTATTAAATACTGATGATTAAAACACATTTTCAGAATAAGCAACCTTGGCAGCTGAATCAGGACTAGTGGGAATACCGATAACCCTGAAAGTTTTATGTGTCATAGTACCTTGGACAGAATTCAAATGACTCCCAACAGTTATCATATAATTATTTGTCCATCTCAGCTGTCCCAAATTAAACGACGATGCCAGCTTGTCTCATTGAAGTATGCAATATCAGAATTAAGTCCACTCAACAAACCAGAAATCTTTCTCCTTTTCTCCTAAGTGTTCATCCCCTGGACATTAATTGATATGCAGTTAAAATTTGCCATTATTCGGACAAGAGATTCCCATTATTACTAGAACATTGTCGGTCCTCTGACATAATAGAATGCCTTGAGGAGCTGGAAGAATGAGAACTTTGACATGTAGNTGGGCCCCAGTCCAAATTAATTGTGTTAAGCTTGACTTTGAAGTCATCAAAGTAGAGCTCCGCAATTTATATGTCTTTTAATCAGCCAATAGTACCTTATGTTTTCTTTTACTTTTACATTTTTGTTTACTTTCCTTCGTAACCCCATCAAGCTGAAAAACGGTCAAAATGGCGGTTGATGATAGCTACACATTCAAAGGAGATGAAGTTTCCAGCTCCTACACTAGGGAGGGAATAGAAGAAATGTTATCTAATCCAGTACGTGAATTTTCCACAAGATGTAACTCCAAACATTTGTCAGTAAAGTTTGAATCAAGATCTATTTGAGATGTGTTTACAGTCTCAATTAATAAACTAGTCATTTTCTCTGATACCTCTTTGGCCCCTACACAAGGAAGTGTGTGGGAGAGGGAGGGGGGGGGGAGGAAAGCTATCATCATTTTTTCTCTTCATAACATGATGATTCCTTAACATAGATAGAGATTACAGAATAGCATCAGCCTGTACTTTTTGCAAAAGTACTTTCCAGTCTTGTGTTCTCGATGAAAGCTTAGATACATAGCTAACCTTACATACATGGATTATGGGCTTAAGCCCCCTACATTTTGGGAAATATTTCAGATTGCATTTTGAGAACAAATGTTCAAACCTTTAAAACCTAAAACAAATATGTGGTCTTTCATTAATATGTAAATATAATTTAACTTGCTTAATCCTTACAAAGTATGGAAGGTCAGCAAGTGTATAATCATTACCAATCTGAAAGATCACTCCGTCTGACCCAAATCACAATGTCCTCCTCCTCGGAGGGTGTAGAAACCTGGATGAATTGTCTTAACAACTCCCCATTGCAACAATAAAGGAGGAATTAATACTATGACTGCAGATGCTGGAAGCTTCTCTATTATAATTCTTAACATTTTGCTATCATGGTACCAGTTCAAATATATTAAATTTTTATTATTAATCTGACTAGAATTATTTTGAAATATAGCAGCATGCAACAGCGATATAAATTCCAAGTAAAAAAATTTTGGGTTTGTCAAGTAATAAAATGCCTTTAAAGAATTTAAAAGTTCAAGTTGATTTAACTGATAGACTAAATCAGCCATTTCGAGTTGAGCAAGATTAAAATTTTCCTTAGCTGACAATATTACCACATTATCCTTAAGTAAGAATTGATATTGATTAGTCCAATAAAACACAGACTTTTCAAATTTTGTTATTTCACTAAGGGGGGGGGGGGTACCCACCCACCAATGTTGACATAATTATTTCAATTTTATACAAACAAACCTAAAATACCCTAAATGGGTACACTCACCTACAGAGGGTAATTACAAAGTTCAGAATCAAGATATATTATTGTTTTGTTTAATCTTCTCCAAGAAAAACGAAAAAAAAAAAAAATAGCTCAGGTGAGTGAAAGCTGACATTACCTTTCACTGGCTAGATGGAGCTATCATTAAATTAATTATTCATAACAATATTCTTATGTAAAAATGTAT
>PXIH01S0011963.1:9206-21740 GCA_003024985.2 Euperipatoides rowelli | reverse complement strand
AAATCTTCAATATAAATAAACAATATGTAATTTTCAGATATGTGTGGAAAAAATTATATTTTTCAATAGGGGACTTTCATGTGCGTTATACTGTATATATTTGCATTATCATTATCGTAATATTCACTTTGTGATATATGCATCAGAAAGTGATCAAATAGATTGCAGATCTGAAATTTCTAATGACTCGTAAATTAGAAACTTTTTTGTGATTTATGGAAGATTTTACTATAAAAGTTAGAACATTCTGAAACGCTGTGTTTTTCTTTCCAATATTTTTTTTTGTGGTTCCTAAGCATTTTAGTAATAAAAAGAAAACTTTAAACCCAGCACTATGCTTGTGATTGGATTGCACGATCAAATTGCCAAAATTCCGATACCTTTCTCTTATGAGGTTTTCTACATTAATCGATTCTATCGCCTTGATCACAGAAGGCTGTGAACGAATCGTAGAATCACAAAGCAATTAATTTGGAGATTTAAGCACAGTTGCTTGTTGTTCAATTTGTTTCAGAGTTTTGTCAACATTAGCGGTACAATCGCACAATTTGGCTATTCAACATAACAAAAAGATTCATTTTTAAATCAATTTATCATTTACTATTAATAAATTCCATAAGTTTTTATTTATTCACTTTCTATTTTAATTAAACTGATAGACAATAATAATAATTAAAATAAAAACAACACATTTAGATGAGAAATTGACTAAAGAGAATAACGTTTTTTATTATTAATGTGGCTCCTAAACTTTTACATTTAGCACCCCCGATACATTTTTTTGGGAGCCAATTTTTCCTCTGCATATTTTCTATGGTCCTTAACTTATACTTAATTTTTTTGCAGCACAATATATACAAATTACCCAGAATTTATAGCTAAATAAATGTCCAAACAATTAAAAATAAAATTTGGCCAACATCTTGAATTTTGCAAAAACACCCAGAATACATTGCAAATTATCACCAATGCATTCTGGGTAATATTCAGAAACACTTCTGAAGTTTTCCATTGGTAAACTTAGGAAATATCAAATTAACATATATGCAAATGAGGTGACATCTTTATCAGAAAATGTTGGAAATTTCTGGAAATCTTCTGGAATTTTTGTGACGATGTCACAAACTCATTAAATGTGCAAAATATATACTAATTTATGCAAATTGCATGCAAATGAGTCCCGCCCCTCATGAAAATGGCTGAATATTCCTAAAAATGACATCACCTCATTAAGTATGCAAATTATATGCAAATTAGCTAAATATAAATACAGTATTTGACCACACACACACCCAGAGAAGTGATGTCAATGTGACTTGGCATCTTCTGATTGGTGGACAGAATCGGCCTTTCCTAACTAATGTATTTTTTTTTCCAGTAATTTAAAGATTAGTTAAAATGAAAGCTTATTACTAACTTTTTGAAAAAAAAATATGTAGAATGGTAATAGTGAAGTAAGTTTCATTTATATTTCAGGTGATTTTTCAGAAGGGGATATTAATTCACCTCGTACACCAAAGACACCCAGTGAAGAAAAGGCTGGTTCCTCATTAAGGCGTGTCCTTGATCAGAGGCGGCAACTTGTAATGCAACTCTTCCAAGAGCATGGATTTTTTCCATCAGGTAAATTGATTTGGCAGGCATTTTTATTATTGACTTTGTGAAAATAATTATAATAAAAATTCAGTTACTGTTGGTTGGCTGGGAACATTTTAAATACAAATTGGTTAATTGATAATTCTTTAAAATAGGATTTTATTATAGACAAATTTCTCTTGACTGCTATTGGGGATGGGGTATTTATTCAAATAAACAATATTTCATGTTTAATTTTGTTGGTTAGTAAAAAACACTCAAAATTGGTTGTTTGGCAACACATTAAATTAAATATGATTCAGTTTGCTGGTAGAGATCTTTTGAAGCTTCCTTCCATTCAGTTAAAATTTACTCTTGACTAAAAAATGTTTAACTATTTCATTATCAAAGTCTGGAACTTTGGTGTTCAGAATTGAGGGGTTTGGAGCAATAACCCTGTAACCCTCAAAATTGAAAAAAAAAAAAGAGATAATATCATAGAAACAATCCTGTAAAAAAAGAGATATCATAGAAACAATCCTGTAAGGATTCTCTACCATATCCATGCAAAAAATAGCAAAATATATACATTAAAAGGCATTTTATTTATTATTAAATCCAATCAGATTTTCATTTTACTTAAACACGTCAATTTTCAAATGCAGATATCTCAAAATCAACTTTTTGTTGGTTACAGGGTTATTGCTCCAAGCCCCTCAATTTATGTATTTAATTTTTAAAATGTTAACCTATCGTTTGTCTATAAACTTAGTTGACCATGAAACAAACAAAATGAACTGAAACACACAATGACGAAACACGCCTTAAATCAGTAATAGTGTAGAATCTATTCCCGCATATTAAAATGTACAGTAATCCAAAATCTTATAATTTGGTTTCAATATTATTAACCCTTAAGTGCATACATGTTATTTTTTTTTTATAAGACCATATGTGGGATAGTATATTACCCCATCTCAAGAACTATGAAGTTAAGAGGTAAAAAATAATATAAATTATGAAATAAGGTTATAATAACAATGATTGAATTGTCATTGATTAATATGACAATTTATTTCACAAATAAAAAATAATAAAACTAAACTATGAAGAAAAAAAAACTAAATTATGGGTCAAGTGTCCATTCATTTTCCTTATCTATACTTCTTTTGCAGGCTGCAGGGAAATGCATTGAAAAATGTATAAACGTTGAGTCGTACGTGGGGTATTTTGAAGTTTATCTCTTGATTTAATTAAACTAAAAAATATTTTAAACAATTAACTTCAATTTCATGTAGAAGAGAAAGTTATAGGAAGTGTACTGGAAGCCTGAGAAGTGTAGAGGCATTATTGCAAAAAAAGTCCGGTCGATTTTAAGTGGTTGGGGTATTTTCATACCCCACGTATTGCACTTAAGGGTTAACATTATAAAGATATGAAGAACTTTTAAAAACCGGTGCTAAAGGTAAATATTGTATTGAAGACAAAAATACAAGGCACATAAATTCCAATATAATATATTTCTGAAAATTGCCACACATAGTCTATTAACTACTTAACCCAGGGTTTCTTAACCTTTTTGAGTCGCGACTCAGATTGGGGCTAATAGTTTTGATAAAGTGACCCAAATAGAATGCCCGACAGCAAGTACATCCAACACATTCGGTGTCTAGAAAATGACCGACAGTCTTACAATGACACAAGCACTTAGAAACTGGAAGCCTAAGTCCCATTTAGTCATATGATCAAGATGAAAGCAGCCTTAATTTTTTTTATTTGCAGTCCTAACTTTAACGTTACGCTGAACCCTAACTCCAACTACTTGTGAAATTCATATGCCCCAACCCTATGATAATCTAGAGGTGAAATAATCGTTTTTGATCAATTTCATTAATTTTGACACAACTTCCATCAGACGTTTCCGTAAAGACAAAAATACATGCAAATGGTGAAAATATTTCGCAACCCACGAAATATGTCAAGCGACCCAATTTTGGGCCATGACCCCTTAGGTTAAGAAACCCTGACTTAACCATTTATCCCGAGTTAACTCAGGATATTTTTTTGGGCTAAAAAACATCCCGAGTTATTTGAATAGTTTATCTTAGAATATTTTTAAATTTAATGTAATATTATTAGTAATATTTGATATTATTATGATATAATATCTAATTATGTACAGTATAATATATAATTGAATGTAATTTAATATTGTAGTATAAGGTATATTGAGTATTATTGGATATTTTTATTATTATTAACATTAACAAATAGGCCTAGTTTATTTTTGGACATATTTTTCCAAACTAATTAGTTTGTTAAGCAGTTAAATTCCACTATCAGCCTTCTTTTAACTTGGTCACATCAGGTTCTCAACAAATGCTTGAATGCTTGAGAATCAGAAACATATTATCAATGAGTCTTAAGATGGCTCTGACTCTCAACTGTTTAAGAAGTTGTAGAATGTTGATGGTTGAAATTTAATAGGCTATTGCATAATTTGTTAATATGTTGCACTTTTCATAAATACAATATATATATATATATATATATACTATATATTAAAATGGAATTTACATCACTCACTTCATCACATTATATTATAATATTACGTTTATAGACAGAAAACAAAATACAACATAGGGGATATATACAGTACATTGGGTTGAATTAAATAATTTGAAGATAAAGTCCTAGCCCAGACAAGAAAATTTAGACTTTTTTTTTTTATACAAATTTGATCATTGTGATTATCAAAGCAAAAGGGTTAAATAATTAAATTAACATAAAAAAAACTTCCCAATAATTAAGCCCCACCATGAGAACCTCCAACTTAAACTAAAAAATAAAAATTAGTCTTAAAAATCCAGAGGAATTTATGTTATTAATTGACATGACATTTGTTTGTCATTTAATTAATTTTATTTATTTTTTTCTAATAAGAAGTCACTGTTCCGACATATTTGATGTCACTGGTATACTATCCTCCAGGCTTGAAATATATTTAGATACATTTGTTAATTGTCTCCGAGTATGAAAGCATGCTCTTCTTCCAGAAAAGTTGGATGATAATTAAATCAGCACACTCGGAGGTGTTAGGTTTGGTTGGTTCGAATAATATTAATAAACTTGTTTTTTTTTCTTAGCGGTAACAATATAAAAAGTATGGCAATTAATAAATCAAATATCACACTTAAAAATAAATAAAAGGGAATAGCAGCTGAATAAAGTATATATATTATTTGTACACATTAGTTTGTGCATTTAGAAGGTTTTTAGTTTAGTTTATGGTGTGCTTAATTTAATTAGTAAACGCGTCATAAACGATTCTACTTTCCTGAATGCACAGCTAATGCTAATTATACATGCTGTATAATTTGAATATGTGATTCGTTTTTGCCATAAAGGCTTTTATTTTGTAATACTCGATTGTCTTTGCCTAGGGGAGTGACTCTCGCCACATCTCCCACTTGACGAAAGCCAGCTTTCTTAAGATCGTCCCTCCATGGGGTTTTAGTTTATTTATTATTGTATGCTGTGCTGTATTTTATTTTATTGTAAATAAAACCAAAGAGTTTTAAAGCTATATACTTTGCAGTATTATTTTCTCTCTCCTCCTACATCAACAAAAGGAATTTAAAATATAACTTACAGTTTAAAAAATTTATTATTAATATAATAAATATTATTTATATCGTTATAATTGCAACATTTAAAAATTACAATTTGTTTTCTTACTATTTGTAAATTTGATTTTACATTTTTGTTCTTTCCTATAAAAGAAATACATTTTGATTTTTGATCGTTTTTTTTTTAAAAAAAAAGATTTGATAATTTATTTCAAAGCATTTTCAGTTCAATTTGAAAGATGTCATAATTAAAAACAAAAAGAAGTTTTGACTTATTTTGGTAAACAAAATTGCAGTTTGTCCATTGTTCAAACCGTCTTGATATTTTAGGATTCATTTTATGTATCACTTTTAAATACGAATGCTTGACGGGATGCCGATTGTCCGTTTTTGCTCCAAGAAAATTAACATATGCGGCCAAGAATTCCAAGTGCTGTTGTGTAAAGTTAAATTTTGGACTAAGACAATTTTATTTATTAATTACATTTTTTTTTTTTTTTAACAAGTGGACCCTTTTTTTCCAAATACAGTTCATGGCACCTTTAAGCTAATCATTATAATCTATAGCTATTATGTGCCATTGAAATAGAACTACAGTACATACTGTATATGCAAACCTTCCCCTAGTGTGTAATTGTAACATTAAAAGTAATCTGCAAAAAAATTAATAATAATTCTCTCTTTTATGTCCATAAATGGCTTCTTTCTTTTTTTTTTTTTTTTTTTAAAGTTGACTTTAGAAAATTCGAATTTTCTGACTTGGTACCATGTAAGATTTAATTCTCAGAGATTTAATCTCCAGTGTGTTCTTACCTTATTAAATTTAACATTTTATTTTACTTTTTAAAAAAAAAAAGATTACATAAAATTTAAAAACAATATTAACTTATCCTGAGCAGGAGATTATATTTTATAAAACAGCCAGCCAGTAATAGGAGTTCTTTGAATCATGTGTGAAATCATAAATGACAAAGAAAATTTTAATTTAAAAAATATAATACTGTATATCTAGCATTGCTATAAAAATTAATAGGGAATTTAACCCTTTCCACTCCAATGATTTTAGAGAATTTGGTTTCTACCACTCCAGAANAAATTTGAAAAATCGATTTTTTTTTTTTTTAATTAAGATTTAGTATTCTTTTAATTTATTTTTTTAAAAACTCTCTTGGGATAATTAAAGACAAGTATATTTTGAGTCTTTTAAGCTAAAAAAAAATAGTAATTGAAGCATATTTGAATATAATAATAATTATTGATTATGAAAAACAAGGAAATGAAAATGGGGATTTAGAATCGACTTTGGAGTGCAACTACTAAATTAAAAATGGCGATTCTCAATCGCCATTGGAGTGGAAAGGGTTAAAAAAGAAAAAAAAAAAAATATTGAACTAAATCATATACATTAATCCGGGCTCGAAATTAGGTTGGAGGAATTGCTCTCAGTAAGACAAAAATTCCTCCCAGTCACTCGTGAATGAAAGAAAATATTTGAACCCAGTATAAAATTTCTATTTTTGAACCCTGAAAAAGATAAATATTTTTTATTTTTTACATGATGAAGGTATCTAAAAAAAACACTTTCATTTTTACATCATTATTGGATGGCCTAATAATATGTTTTTAATGTGTTAGTGCAGTGTTTCCTAATCTGTGGGGTCATGATGGGGATCGCAAGCTTGGCCAAGAAACAAAATACGGATATATTTTAGAATTATTCCTTTGAAGTTTAAAGATACCATTAGTAATCATATTATAAAATTGAAGCAGTTAGATTTTTTGTTAATTATATTAAAAAAAACAAATTTTCTCTGTCTGTCTGTCATTCCGAATTCTTTAAATTGAATTTTCTCCCCAATGGTTTGTCCAATTAAGTTGAATTTGCAAATTTGTGTTACACTAGACGTCTAGAATATGTACTGTATATAAAAGGTCAAGGTCAGAGGTGGTCACATGGGGGTGCTAGGGGGGGGCCAAAAAAATCTAAATTTTTTTAAAATGCTACGATTAAGTTCAAATTTGAAATTTGTGTTACACTAGACGTTTAGAATATGTATATAAAAGGTCAAGGTAAGAGGTGGTCACATGGGGGTGCTAGGGGGGGGCCAAAAAAATCTAAATTTTTTTAAAATGCTATGATTAAGTTCAAATTTGAAATTTGTGTTACACTAGACGTTTAGAATATGTATATAAAAGGTCAAGGTCAGAGATGGTCACATGGGGGTGCTAGGGGGGGTCTAAATTTTTTTAAATGCTTCAATTAAGTTAAAATTTGAAATTTGTGTTACACTAGACGTCTAGAATATGTATATAAAAGGTCAAGGTCAGAGGTGGTCACATGGGGGTGCTAGGAGGGGCCAAAAAAAATCTAATTTTTTTTTTAAATGCTACGATTAAGTTCAAATTTGAAATTTGTGTTCACTAGAGGTCTAGAATCACATGGGGGTGCTAGCGGGCCCCAATTGAATTCCGTCATTTTAGACAATGACAATAGACTTACCCATTTTTTAGGGGGATATGGGGGGGGGGGAGCAAATAACATGGGAGTGTTTACCATAGTTTCAAACATGACACAAAATTCTGGGACCCCAAAATAAATTTACGTCCTAATTATACAAAATAAATTTACGTCCTAATTCGACTAGTTAATATGAAAAGAATTTATAATTTTTCCAATTATGTTGTTTTGTCCCAAGATGATAATTAGCTGAAAATTATTTGATATTTTAGCTGCCTGACAAGTGGCAACCTGGAATCATTTTCAATCTTTGCATGCTATATTACTATTTGCTGTCTTTTGTTTTTTAATCAGTTGAATGGTGAATTACAAAGAAAAACAAACAAGTTCAATATTCTCATTCGTAAAATAATTCACTACTGTAAATTAAATAGCACAAATTATTAGTCAAATTTAATAAAGCTTCTAGTGGTTTTTTTAAATTTAACTAATAGCCTAATTTGTCCTATTTAATTTACAGTAGTAGCTTATTTTTTTTTAATGAGAAGCTTAAGGAGTGGGTGATAGAGGAAATTATAAAAAATATATTATTTATATATATTTTTTAACCCCCTCCCCCCTATCGTTGGAAAAAATAGTGTTGTGGGGGTTACTGTTGGGTCATTTTAACAATTAGAGAGTTCTGGCTCCAAAATGTTTGGGAACCACTGTGCTAGCTATTTATTATTTTTTAAATATTACTGGGCTAGCCATTAATTATGTAAAAATTAAATAGTGTGATTATATTGTGACGATGCTATATTTATATACTGTAATTTGTTACATTGGTTTGTGTACTCGATAGTCGATCGATCTTTGTTTACATATTTTTGTTGTGGCTTCGATATAAACGGTGGTCGAAGTCATGGCAACATGGCTTAATTAGCCACGTTTATGTAAATACTGCGTGACCAGATCACGCGCTCTCGAATGCATGAATCGAGGCAAATTTATTCATCTGGCTCATTTAAATATGTATACGAAATACAGTATTTATTTGTAATCCTAGTTAGCTTACTTTTCATTCTCTGAGGTTCATTCTGTCCGGTCCAACGAGAATTTCCTGCAAGACCTGTTGGTGTTGTTGGGTCGGAGTGAACGACCCAAGGAGTAATGTCCGAATTCCAGTGTACGCCGGACAGCGGAAAATAACAAATGTAGCCTTTTAGTTTTAATCTCCCTCCATATGCTGTAAATATAAATGGTTTTATTTAAAAGAAATCCTTTTGTCGTCTTCTGTATAGAGGTTGAATTGGTAGTCCCTAATTCATTCGTTATAAGTATATATCATTATCATCTAAGTAATAAAATTATTTATCTTTCAAATAATAAAATTTAATTTTTTATTTACGTAAAAAAAAAATTTAATTTGGGAGAAAGGGTATATGTAAATAATCAAACTGAAAGGGAAGTGTTGAGGGAGATTATACTGTAATATTCATCATTCTCCCTCATGCCATCACATTTAGCAAAGGGATCTGAATACCTCCACTGTAAATTTGACCCTAATTTTAAGCATTTAAGGATGTTTGATATAGTGATTTTACCTGATCATTTAATAATATTGGCCAAAAATATAATGTAAAAATTTGGAATTTGTAACAAATTTGAATTTCAATATTTTGATTTTAATGAAGCTAAATTAAAAATAAATAGCCAATATACCAATAATTGAAAAAAAAAAAGGTTACTCCCAATTAGACGTAACTTGTTGCCAGTATTTCTAATTTCGAACCCTGTTATTTGCATACCAGCTTGAGAATATTTAGTGCCATCATGTGAAATTTTTTTGAAATGTTATTTGCAGTGAGTGATGGCTTATGAATTAACTCTTGCTCTTAGCTTTAAGTATCTTTTTTTTTTTTAAAAAAAATTAATACATTTTTTTTTTAAAAAAAAATAGTCATTGTTTTAGCAATTAGTTTTGAAAAATGATTAGGTATTTTATTTTTGTGTGTTTTTTTGTAATCTTTAAATCTGGATAGCATGCTTTTGATACCAGCACTAGTGACCTTTGACCTACACCAGTTGACCATAAATACTATGTCAATCTTTTTCCTATCTATTGGGAACCTAAATCACCATGGTTCATTGAACTCCATACTCCACTATTATGCCCCCATTCACAATCTGCCTCTTAGAAAAAAAAAAGCAACCTTTAAATTGAATTGCAATCATGTAATGATCACTAGACAGTAGCAATTATCCAAACACCAGCCCAGAATACCACTAAATTATTTATAATTAGTCACAGGCATAGGCATACGATGAAATTGTCTTCGTGAGTGGTTCTAGAGAACTTTTAAGATTAGTCTCTTACTAATAAAGTTTATTTGAGACATATTTTGATAAGCTTTTTTTTATCTTGGGGGGGGGGGGGGAGAGGGTAATTGTATAGACATATATTACAGATGGCTTACCCAAAAATCCCCTCCCACGTCCCGTACCTGCTTCCCACAATATATTCTCCAATTGTATTCTAACAAAGGAATAAAATTTACAATTTTTTTTTCAGACTGCAATATTTTGGCAATTTTTATTTTTAGTGCCAAATCAAAATTTCAGAACATCACTGATGCATAACTGCCAACTTTTACGGCATGATGAAAGCCCTGTAGTATGTTATTTGTGTTGTTCATCCCATGGAGTTTAAACTGACTGGTTATCAATGATTATTTTGCTCACTGGTCTTCTATATTGTAATAATTAGAGTCATGATTAGCAGATTGATCATCTCCATTTGTAAACAGCAATCAATATTGCTAACACGCTCCACGTGGATGAACAAACAAACAATTATGTAAGTTAAATTAATTATTACTGTATGTTTTGCATATGCTTGCGACACTTTACTTAAAAAGAACCCACACAAATACATTAAGATAATTTCGAAGAAGAATGATTATAACAAGACTTTTAAAGATCATGATGTATTTGCTGTTCCTGACATTCCCGCTACCCATTTTCTCACTTTTCCTCTTTCTTCACCCTGGTTACCACAGTCAAAGATCTTTTCCTCTAATCCCATGAGGGTTTTGTGGGCTGGTGACCTGAGAGACCTCCTCTCCTGCCGGCCAAGACATCTATCTCTTGCAAATAGACAGATCCCCCTTCCCATTCTGGTTAGTGTGATACAGTTACTCCATAATTGGATTTTCGAGATTGCTTGGCAAGAATACTGAGGTGATTCAATAATATAGACTAATTAAATTTTGACAAGCTTAATGGTTTATTGTTATAAAAATGAATGAATAATTCCTCTACTCCCCACCCCTCTCCTTTTTCCTGATTTCTGGAAATGTTTTGCTGGTAATACTTTCTAAAAGTTGGTAGGTCCAATTACTCCTAACCAAAAATCGCTGGTCATTATTTCAAAAGTCATGCTTCTAATTTTTTGGTCTGGAATAGCCTATCATTTTTTTTTTAAAGATTTGTTTTTAAGTGTAACTGTGCTTGTATGTTTCAATTTAATTTCAAAATTAAATGATTTTCACTAAATTCTTTCATTAATTCTTGATTTTTATATTACAGCTCAAGCCACATCTGCTTTCCAAAGTCGCTATCAGGACATTTTTCCAAGCAAGTTATGTCTGCAACTGAAGATCCGAGAAGTACGTCAAAAAATGATGGCACAGAATAGTGCTGTGGCGGCGGCAAATTTTGGTGTGAGCAGCCCGTCTGCTATTGCTTCATCAAATCAGTCGATGTCAGCGCCACCCACACCAACAGGACTCCAATCGCCAACCGTCTCAACAGCAACTACTCACCATCAATCGCCTCAAAGCCGCCTTGATCTTAATTCTAATGATCAGATGTTGAAACAAAGTTGTGAAATGCATACACAGGCACAGACCAACACCTGAAAGAAAAAAAAACTTGCGAACGGACACTAAACCCAAGGATCAAGTTAACCCATTGCATGATGGGGATGAAGCTCCAAGCTATGCATGAGAAGAGAGAGAGACATGACTTCCGTGCACAAGGAAGCGTTGAAAAAAAAGTGATGTCTTATCCCAAGGATGGCTGTATCACTTAATCTATCTACCTTTAATGTTATTACAAATTCATTATCATTTTTTTGGGTGGGTGTGATGCTTTTATTAAGCATATCATCTGGATTGTTTACATAATAAGTACATTCAATTACATCAGCATTGATTATGGATTTATCATACCCCTTCTTTTTCCTGATTTTTAAAATTTTTATTTCCTATTTCCAAGTCCAAATTGGAAAATAAAAAAAAAACATCTGTAGATAGGCTTTATAAATTACTGCTTATGCCCCATCCTCTTCCAATCAGAGTGCCCTGCCCTATTCCCATACAGAGTGTACATATGGATTTATAGCCACAATTATCTTTTTCTTATCTGTAGTCTATTTAGTGACGCATGGTAATATAATGTGGTTATCTGTGATATAGCAAAATGAAAAAAAAAAAATATTTTATGAACAAATTTTAAAAAAATATATCTTTTTTTTGTCTCTTGATGTCTTTATAAATTTTGGACCTTTTCATGTTAGTTCTGGACTTTAGAGGGACTCGAATGAGATGGATGCTACAGAGGGTTCTATTTCTAGACGAGGTCTTGTTGTATGATAGAACAGAATAAATTTCTGTGGTAAATAAAATATATTATACTTAAAAAGTGATTATTATTCATCATGTTTTTTTTTTTAATAAATATGTTTTTAAAAATGATAATTTTTTATGTTGGGTTCAAAATGAAATAAAAGACTTTAAGCTTAAAGGTCAAATGTAACAGATTTTTTTTATTCTTGATGTTCAAAGATTTTTACTAAAAAAAAAATATCCTCTAGAAAAAAAAAAAAAA
>PXIH01S0011955.1:10770-20793 GCA_003024985.2 Euperipatoides rowelli | reverse complement strand
AATAAAAGGCTCAACTATTTACCTTTTAATTTATCTTCCTCTGTAATAATTCTGAAAGTGTTTTTGGTTTCCTGTAAGACAATGCCTACAATACCAACATAAGAAGGAGACTTTGATCGAATAACTTTTATAATTGCTCCATGAAGATCAGCCTTTAAGAATTTTTCAGCATAAGTTACAGCATGAAATTTTTGACTGAAAATATATTAAAAAATATTATTAAATAATGATAAAACATATAAATATAATGCAACATGAATTTGAAAACCTAATATCAATCATTAAGAAAAATGTGTTGAACATAAGTTCAAGGATGATCTTAAAGTAAAATTATCTGGTTAGAGATAGTTTAATCAACAAAATAAATTTTAGAAATAAAAATTTGTGAATTATAGGTCTATGATCTTTTTACTTTACTAAAAATTCATATTACAATTAAATAACATTGTGCAATAAATTATTTTTTAAAAGTATTTTCAACATGATGTTGGTAGATAAAATAAATATGTTTAGTGTTATGAAGATTTTCGTCGTTAGTATCATATACCAGTAAATTTATCAAAATCATTTGCAAGATTCTCCATTTTATAATAAATATTTTAGATTGCACACATTTTTAACTATTTACATAATCAAAAATATTTTCTTTTATGTCAATTTTATTAATATACAGTATCTGCTTAACAGATGATAATAAAACAACCCCCCCCCCCAATCTGATGAAATTACAGTTTGGATTTATTATATTGAGAGTAAAAATAAACTGCAATATTATATTGAGAATTTTTTTATAAGATGGACATTATACTGTCTTATAGAGAAGTATGATATACAGGTATTTATCTTATATTCATTACTCTAATCTGATAAAATTTTATTGGAGTAATTCATCCCAATACACTGAAACTTTGTTGAAATGTGTTTTTCTAGAAACCTATTGCACAATGTAGAGAGAATCAATAGTAATCATCCAATTTGAAAGAAGTATCATTGTTGCTGCAGTCTGTTATACCAATCCAGCTCTGGTAAGCTCGCCTTTCATCAACATATTAAGGCGTAGACTTTATAAGTTGCCACTTGCCATATCTAAAAACATTGATCATTAAAACAGCACAGAGTGCCACTAACCCTATTAATATGTTTGTTATTAACCAATAAATTAATATTTTTCTTCTTACATAATATATACAGAACATTTAATTAAATATTGTTCTTGAATTATTTAAGGTTAAATAATGTTAAATATACTTTAGGAATTATTAACATTATTAAATATTTTTAAAAAAAATTAGAATTCTGATTTCTTTATAAGACTTTAGACTAAATGTCAGCCGTTCTGCTCTCGGGAACCATTTGCAGTGTGATACGAGATTAACTTACACTATTTCATGTGTGTATGAACTGTAAAGCTATCACAAATGATTGTCTAACCTTAAATCAACAACAGAAGTTAATCCAATTAAGAGGGGCATAATTATTGAATCACTTAAAGCACAATAAACAATTTCTACAATTAAAAATAAAGACATATTTAACGTTCTAATCAATTTTTTTGAGAGGCTAATTTTATTGTTCAACATTATTAAATAAATTTAACAAAAATATTTTTATAGGAAATTTAATAAAACTGATTTAAACTAATAGCCATGATAATTAAGTAGTGTATTCAAAGACAACCTATGATCTTACCTACAATAAAGTTTATTCATAGGCCTTAGATCGACTTGTTTGCGGTTTTTGTTATACGTATGGTGGCCTAGGATAACTCTGCCGTATCTATCGTAGGATTAATACTCTTGTAGATCTGCTAAATGAATCCCATTAACTATTTGAATTTTGTCTCTCACTCAATTAACCTCTCTTCCATCAATCTAATCTTATTTTAATATAATTATTTTTCTCCACTAAATATTTTTCTACTTTCTTACTAAGCAGCTCTATCTACTGTATTTTTCCACTTTATAAATTATCCTACCTNATAACTCTGCCGTATCTATCGTAGGATTAATACTCTTGTAGATCTGCTAAATGAATCCCATTAACTATTTGAATTTTGTCTCTCACTCAATTAACCTCTCTTCCATCAATCTAATCTTATTTTAATATAATTATTTTTCTCCACTAAATATTTTTCTACTTTCTTACTAAGCAGCTCTATCTACTGTATTTTTCCACTTTATAAATTATCCTACCTTAATTTTATTTATTATTGATTTTTAAAGTATATAAAAATCTATTTTGTATCCTCACTGTTTTATATATTTTGGTTTAACCTTTTTGACTATTACTCTAAGCAGGAAGTGGTCTTGTACCGTTGCCTTAGTAATAAATAAATAAATAAATAAATTGTATGCAAAAGTTAATAAAATTTTCTATATTTACATCTAGTTCTCATAACAATTTATTAAAGTTTCACTTAGTCATTTTTACAAAATAAACTGAGAATATAATGTATTCTTAAAAAAATATAAAATAAATACTGTGAATAAATTTTTAAATTATAAAGTCAGTTTAAATTAAAAAGAATTTAAATGGTCTATATAATTTAAAAATTTAATTAAACAAATTTGAAATGAATAGATTAAATTTGTCTAATTTTCAGCCTTCTGCGCACATGTATGCGCTTTTTCAGGTATAGTGTTTATGCACCTGTTAGGATCTCTATTGTGCTGATTTTGCATTGCTTTATTTTAATAGTGATTAACAATGGCTATGCAAACCTTATCCCAACTGCACCTGTCATTAGTGGTATTGTTTTGTTTCTCAGATGGGCCGAAACAAAATTTGTTTTACATTATTTTATCTATCCTTAAAAGCAATTTAAGTATATGGATTGAATAAGGAGTATAGTTAGTTTATTTTTTAAAATATCTTTCTTCATTTGAAATAATAGTAAATGCACAAATAAAGATAAAACACCGATACATTAAACTACTTGTTTAATTTTGTTTTATTTATTTTTATTAAAATTTTGTTACATTAAAATAATTGAAAATAGGAATTATACAGTATTTAATTTTTCTTAATTTTTCCATGCTCCAAATTAGTCTTTTAAGATGATTAGCAGCATACTGAATCTAGCGATCGGTGTTGAAGTTTAGGTCTGGATAGTAACGACCTCTACCTTCACTTTATAGCACCAACAATCTGAAACAGAATTTGATAGTTAGTTGTAAATAAATATTAGTGTAATTTTATCCTCCATTATTGATTTAGTTTAATATTGTAAATTCTATTTCTATTTGGATTAAATGATATTTAGATTATTTATCCTATTAATAAATATAATGTCATTAGTTCTTGCATGTATTCAAATACGAATATAGTTGTAAAAAAAAAGAAAAAAAATAGGCGGGATTGTAAACAGCACATGGCTGAAGATCAAAAGGTGTAGTCCGATGAAGCGTAATTAGTAAATTTCCGTTAATATAAAGCTATAGAATAATTGCTATTATGTCTGCTTTTGTATCTATAAAGTTGTAAACAGTTTTGGACCTATCTGCTGTCGATGTTGGTAAACTTTAAAACCATTAACCAGTTTAGCAAAACTCAAGCAAAATGGCGCTGGATTGCTATACGATGGATATCGCGGTAATGCCAAATTGAAACGAATATATTTGATACAGTCATGAACGAGACTATGAATCTATATGATCCTAGTGTAATTCTATGAACCTTTCTAAGTCCAGATATCCGGTATATTCATTGAGTACAGTTTTACTGACAAGTTGTATTGAAGACATAGCCTACAACAGAGTTAACGTCTCCATGTTAGAATTAATGCCTTATACAGTGTCATAATATCCTGTATTGTGAATACCAAAGGAAATCACTCTGGAAGATAGTAAACCAGAAAGGAGAAACCAAATCTACAATCGAAACCTATCTACTGTGTTCACTAGACGTTGTGAATTATTCTTCGCTAAAATTGGTAGGCTGCACGATATAGCCTATTACAAACAACTATGAAGAAGTCCTTACCACTGGGGTATTTCCTCTAATGATAGATGCTGATTTATTATCTGTTGATTGATTACTGTAAACAAGTCAAGGGTGAATTTAATGGTATGTGGTAACTGTAAACCGTTGGATAAGATCATTGGTATGGTAGAAAACTGGCCTGTATTATAGGTTTGAGTAATTTAGTCACCTATAATATACACATATATTGAGCTATCATAAGCAAGATAGCCTACAGGTTTTTATGTTTTATATTGTTTGTGTTCAGGTGAATAGCTTTACTATTCTAGAATAGGTTCTCAAACAATTTATTTTTTATTATTGTTGGTACACAATTACCAATAGACAAATACCGTAACCAGCAATACATTTGTACTTAGTTAATTTTTGGTAAAGCAGCATTTGTAGATTATAATATTTCATTTTGACATAGACCTAGCTAAGAAGTTACTAGCTACCTATGTTCCTTATGATATCCTTATGTTCTATTTATATTTTGTAAATAAACTGATATTCTTTATAACTATTTGTTTTGCCACTTATTGATTAGGGTGTGTGTACTGAATTCTCATCTAAGAGTCATTATTAGCTGGAGATCTGGTAAGATTAATAATTTAGTTTATATAATATTGCATTATAGATAGATTGTACTTTTATTATTTACTCTTATTTATAAGTACTGTCTTTATTAGAAAGGTTAATTTAATTAATTTATTACTGCCTTAGTAGAATAACAAAATTTACATGTTTATTAAATTTAGTCATTTAATAGTTAGGGGTATAACTGTATTTATACTACGTGAACTTTCTAAATACTCATTGGATTGTGAGGAAATATACATAATCGCAGGTTACAATACATCTTGCAGGTTTAGGCTAACACATAAGTTATCATTATAGGGAAGACACATCTGCCTTATATTTAAGGTGAGTGACCCTATGATTTCATACACCCTGTCCGCAATACAATTTATTTGGCGACTTTGCCAGGATCCGTGATACCCGGTATCCTGAACCATATCCTTCAAGAACTTAGTTACTCGTATTATAGGAACCATCATGGCTACAGACGGAGAGGATCAAGGAAACACAACCTTGAATTCTTCTATGCAGGAGTCAGCATCGCCTAACCTGTTCAATGAAAACACAGTTAGGTTGTATGCACCTTTAATACCAGAGTTCCATGGGGAGAAGGCTAAAGATCTTAGTATTCATTCTTTTATAAGTAGCATACAAGACATAGCTCTTTCTTGTAACTGACCTGAGAGGATTACATTAAGGGTGCTAAGGAGTAAGCTGAAACAGAAGGCAGCTAGCTTCTATGAATCTAGAGTAGACCAGGATCATATTAAAACATTTACAATAGCAAGAGTTGTTGATAGCACAGTATGCTAGACACGATAGCGACCCATGGAAGTTAATTTTTGAAAGTAGATGCATGCCAGGTGAGTCCATAGATGATTTCTACAGGAGAATTATCCACCTTCAAGAAATATGCAACTCTAGTGCTCAAGCTAGGGATGGTAGGTATGTAGGTTACAATAAGCTGCTAGAAATATTTTTAAATGGAATTCCTCNTAGTGTACAAGAGCACATGATCGTAGTGAATCCACACACTTTAGATGAAGCCCTCTCATGGACAAAGCAAATAGAAGCTCACATAAATGAACTAAGTAAGCCTAAGTTAAGCACCATGTTCAATAATGCTGTAGAGATGCAGAGAGAAGAATCAGATGAAGAGGAAAAATATAGTCTAGCTACTTTGAGTATCCATGAGAAAGGTGCAGTCAAGAACAAGAAACCTCCAGCAAAAAGCAAGACAACTAGAGCTACAGTTGAAAGATCTTCAGTAAGTAAGTAAGGATAGGGAAACACCTCAAAACAGAAGTGCAATTGGGATTCGTACCAAACCAACATCAGAATTTGGTATTGAAAGGCACCTATCAAAGGAAAAGTGATTAGGGACTCCACTGCCAAAAAACCTTCAGAAGCACAAGGTAAGGCAGCTATCAGTAATAAGCATACAATCCACTCAAAGTATGTGGGAAGACTAAAGTGCTTACTGGACCCGGATTCAGACCTTTCACTTATTAGTACTGATACTGTGCGGATCCTGGGACTAAATCATAAGGCGACATCTATCAAACCATTGGAATTGCTAAGTTCCCTCAGCAGTAGGTCTACTCTTGAAAAGACCATAGACTTTACTCTCCCAATTGGTAACAACCAATTTGTACATACTTTCTACTTATTGGAAGGTAAGGAGGTCTTAAACTACAGTGCAATCATAGGCATCGACTTGTTGGTTTGAATATGTGGGGAGAGGATGTTGCAATGTTGGATCCTATTGTGGGGTACTCCCACCTATTGAGGTAATCAATTGTAGGTACATTTTGGATGTTGAGTACCAGGAATATCTAGCTAGCAAAAAGGTAGAAGGAAACGTCCAGAAGCCTTTAACAATAAAGCAAACCAAGATAAATACAAGCAACAAGGGAATTCAGAAGGTCAGTCATGAAGAGGTAGAAGAAACCATACAAGAGTTTCTAGCTTATAGACAAATTCAGATAAAGCCAAGTGAAAAGATCAACAAGGATAAATTAGAGTGTGAAGGTTTTATTCAAGATATAATCAATCAGTCTCATGCATCTGATCAAGACTTATCACAATAAATCAACATATGCAGAGAGCATAGAGGTATTCGTGCAAGGATCGGTATTGGGAGTAATCAAGAAGTTTGTGCACTCAGTAGAACTTATGAGGAGCCTATAAAGATGGCACAATACCAAGTACCTCTCAAGTTGAGAGAAAAAATTAATAAGTTGGAGGAATATGTAAAGTGTGGAAATATAGAACATAGCAGTCCATGGAACATACCCATGATTGTTCACCAAAAAAAAAATGGAGACATAAGGCTGATATTGGACGCGACTACTATAAACAGTCGTACCAAGAAAATAGATTATCCTATCTTTAGAATCAATGATACTTTTAATAAATTACAAGGAAAAAGTTGGTTTAGCAACATAGATTTACACAATGGGTATCATCGAGTTCTGCTGGAGCCGGCATCTAGAACATACTTAGCATTCAGGACTGTTCATAAGAAGTACCAGTTTAAATGGATGCCAATTGTTACAGTGAACAGTGGTCTGTTTATTCAATTTGTTATGGAGACACTTGCGGGACCTGATAGGCGATACCCTAATCATTTATCAAGACAATGTGTTGATAGCTACCAATACCCTTAGTGAACACTAGGAAATATTGTCCAAAGTGCTGGACATATTTTCTAATGAAAACATCCAGATAAACAATGAAAAAAACCGTTTCCTTGTCCCTGAGGTAAATTTTCTAGGTCACATTACAGGATGGAATATTCACTCCGGCAAGGGAGAATTTAGAAGCGAAAATGATGTTGAACCCACCGACTTCCTTGAAGCAACTTAGGAGTTACTTATGAAAGTTAAACTTTTACGGTTTCTTCTTGCACTTTCACATATTATTGCCTCCCTTACGGACTTGCTATCTTCAGGGAAAAAGAAACTTATCTGGGAACCCTTACAGACAAAGTTTTTAAGGAAGTACAGGTCATGCTGGGCAGCAAATCCATATTGCACTACCCAGATAACACTAAGTTCAAAATCTCAATCCAGGTGTCAGCAACAGCCTTAATAGTATTAGAACAAGGGACAGGAGAAAACCAGTGTCCAATTGGTTATTACTCGAACAAGCTAAATAAAGCCAGAGGAACTGTTCTGTACTTGAGCACACCCTAGCCGTGATTATGGTATCGGAGCACTTCCATCATTTGAACATTGGCTACTCCATTGATGTTTGCACAGAATGGAAGGCGGTGGAATATCTTTGGGGCCTGAAAGATGGAAGCTCAAGGATAACCAATTGGGTCACCAAAATGCTCCCAACTTTGTTTGAGAAATAGTAATGCAATTACTAGCATATTGAAGATGAGAGGAGTCTCCAGAGCTGATAGAAAATCCAGAAGTAAAGATACCTACAGATACCACTGGTGGTAGTTGTGTGAAAAATGGTACCTCACAAGCCAAAACAGGCATTGAAGTTCATTGGGAGGGATGCGAGATAGAGGATTACCATGGACATGATGACAACAGTATGACAAATAACCAGGCTGTGTTATCTGCAATTATCCAAGCATTAAAGATGGCCATAAGTGCAAACATTAAGGAGATAATCATTTCGGATATGTACGCCATGGACAATATTACCAATAATTTGCCGAATTAGATTAGCAATAGATGGAAATCAGCATGTAGTAAACCAGTGGAGAATATGGCTGAGTTTATGTGCATTCAACATCTTATGCAATTGGTTGATGTTAGATGGAACACACTCCAGGGCATGCCAAGTGTACTGGGAATACAGCACATGATTTGGCATTGCATGGAAGACTCCAAGAGGACAAGGAAGTAACTAGCCAAACCAGTGACACTTTGCCTCTGGACGAAGGCCCACAAGTATTGGCAATGAGGACAAAGAGTATATCCCCAAGTAAAATAGTTACATTTGATGTAATCAAAAAGGAGCAAGATCAGAACAGCCAAGTGAAGAAATTCTGGATGAACAGGTCTATCTATGATAATGAACCTGCGTATGAGAAGGGTGTTAGGCTATACCAGATGGAAGGACATGGTATATTTGCTAAAAGAGTCGTTCACTTGGCAAAGAAACTCGATGTTAAGGTTAACACCATCTACGTGCCAGAGAAGCTTAGACATCGTCATAGCTGGCATACACAGTGCCAAATGGGTCAATCATGCTGGATATATGACCACCTGCTCCCTTTTGTTAGAAAAGTACTTCTGGGATACTTTTAGGCAGGACGTTTGCAACTATTTGCTTACATGTGAAACCTATCAGAAGAACAGTCCTCCCCACAATAAGCCACCTGTACTTGATTTAGAAAAACCCAAGAGAATATATTACCATCTTTGGCGTACCTGAGGTGATAATCACAGATAGAGGTAGCAACTTCAGATCCCAGGTATTTTCACAGGCCTGCAATGCTTTGCAGGTTAAGCATTACATGACCTCCCCATACCATCCAGCAATAAATGGTATTGTGGAAAGGCTTAACAAAGAGGTTAACCACTCTTTGTAATAGTGCAGGGAAGACCTGGATGACTAAACTCCACTTAGTGCAGTTCACTCACAATAACTCCTTCCACAGCAGTTTAAATTCTACTCCAAACACTCACTTTTGGAGAATAAGAGTAGAGACATGCCAAAGTTTAGTATAGGAGACAAAGTATTATACAGGTTGGTATAGATTGGTAAAACACGGAACCAGGGGTTCAAATATATGTACGATGGCCCTTTTAAAATAAAGGAAAATCTGTTGTCAGTAAGTTACGTGATTGGACTGGAAGGAGACCATAATGAAAATACGGTTACAAAGAGAGTACAAGTGGAAAGGCTGAGGCCATTCTTCACAGCTACACCAATCAAGGAAGTAGAGCTACCAAAGCCCAATTCTCAATCAGATACACCACCTGGAGATCTTAACACATTACCTAGAGAAGAAAGAGGGAGATAAAGCAGAAAAGGAACAAGAGCGGCAGGATTCAGTAAGCTCCATAACAGGAGATGGAGGTGATCACTAAAAAAGATTTGACGGATGCTGTTAGCAGCGAACAGCACAAGTACAACACAAGTAGTAAAGACACCAAGACAAGGAAATGTTACAGGCATTGGCATGAAAAGGAGTGCAAATGTCATAAGTAATCATTTTCACCTTTAACAATGGGAGTCAAAATATAAAATGAAGAAATAGCTCTAGAAAAGAAATTAAAGAATTTTAGTTTTATTGTGCTAATTTTGCATTGCTTTATTTTAATAGTGATTAACAATGGCTAAGCAAATCTTATCCCAAATGCACTTATCATTAGTTGCATTGTTTTGTTTCTCAGATGGGCCGAAACAAAATTTGGTTTACATTATTTATCTATCCTTAACCCTTTGCATAAGGAATTTTTTTTTTTTTTTAATTTTTTAAGTGATTCTGAATTTTTGACTTTAAGGTGG
>PXIH01S0011947.1:25737-36674 GCA_003024985.2 Euperipatoides rowelli | reverse complement strand
GTTTGTCCACATGCACTTGCTTTATTTTTTCAGGCCGTTTAATGTCTTGTATATGATAATTTGCTAGCCCTGTTCTTTTCACTATGGAGTATGGGCCAGTGTATCTAGGGTTTAATTTCCTATTATGGCCAGAATAACTTGATATATCTAAGGCTAGTCCAAATCTCCGATGTTGAACTCTCACAAGGTGCCACCCTCTATCTTTATTTCTGGCATTGGAGATGGACGCATTTTGTAGGTTAGCGAAAACTTCTGCTTTCGCTGTCTCCAATCTTTCCAAAATGACGTCGACCAAATCTACCCTTTCTAAGTTGTCATCATTTTCGTTCAAATAAAATTCAGAGAAAGCGTCATACTGGTAGAAACCGTGGAAAATATAAAATGGGACTTGTTTAGTACTGCTGTGTACAGTGTTGTTAATGACTTGCATGAGATAGGATAGCATAACGTCCCTATCTGTAAAGTTTTTGTTGCAATAATGCGAGATTAAATTCAGTATTTTGGTGTTAATTCTTTCACTTACCCCATTGGAGCGTGGCTAAAACTATTTGTGGTGACCCTATCTATGCCTAATATTTGGTATAGAGTTGTCATTTTGTGCCCTACTAATTGTGGTCCATGATCGGACAAAATGCACTGTGAGTCGCGTATATATTGTTTTCATGTAATCTGCTGCGATTATGTGAGCTTCCTGGCTTGGGATTGGGCTGGCAAAGGTCATTCTAGAGAAATGGTCAGTGTATGTGATTATGTATTTGTTTCTCCTTTAAGTTGTTGAGAATGGCCCTAATATGTCAATACTGACTGACCTTTGACATGCAGGAGGAAGGAGGTTCGACAGCTTGTATAGGAGCTTTTACATGTCCTCTGTTCCTATGCTGGCATTTTTCGCAGCTATTGATATATTCCCTGATGTCGGTAAATAGTGTGGGCCAAAAGAAGTTTCTTTTTATTCTGTATGCGGTTTTATCAAGTGAAAAGTGTCCCCTATTAAGCTATCATGGTACGCGAACATAACATCCGGTATGAGGGATGCTGGGACTTCTGTTCTGTAAGCAGAAAATTCGGATTTTCCTAATTGTACTGATTTCTGTAGTAATTCATTGTCGTCCAGTATGAATTTTTCATTAGTTAATTTATTTTCTTTTAATTTGTTGATCATTTCTTTACAATAACTGTCCTTATGTTCCTCACGCATTAGCTCAATCGTGATTGGTCTTCTGCCGATTTCTAATGCGCAAGCTGTTGTGGTCTCGCCTTCTACATGACTCCGCGAGAGCATGTCAGCGAAGCTGTTTAGTTTGCCAGGGATTTATTCATAATGGATGTTGTTTTGCTGTAAATTCATCATCCATCTGGCTACTCTAGTGTTCGTGTCATTTAGTTCTACAATGTATGTCAACGGCTTTTGGTCTGTTAGTAATATTATTTTGTTGCCATAAGTCATATGTTTGAACTGTTCTATCGCAAACACGATCGCTAATGTTTCTCACTCAATCACTGCATAATTTCTTTCAGCCCTGTTCAGACTGCGACTAGCATATGCTATGGGCTGTAATTCGCCATTTTCGTTCTCTTGCTCGAGTATGCCCCTAAAGAGGTAAGGGAGGCATCCGTTTTAAGGATAAATGGCTTATTATAATTTGGGAAGGCCAGTAGTGGTTCTGTAATTAGTTTTTGTTTTAAAGTTTTGAAGACTAGTTCAGCGTTGTTATTCCATGTAATGGCAGTATTCCTTTAGTAACTTCTAAAGGGGGGGGGGGGCTATCTCAGCAAAGTTGGTGATAAATTTCCTGCAGAAGTTTAGACTACCGAGGAAACTTCTCACTCCCCTTACAGTTGTTAGGGCACGCTAGTTTTTGAATCACTTCTACGCTCTTTTCCACTGGTCTACACCCATTTCTATTGACCATGTGCCCTAAATACTTTATTGATTCTCTAAATAGATGGCATTTTGAGGGTTTTACTGCCAAATTAACTTTCTCTAGTGCTGCAGGCCCTTCCTCTAATGTTTCTAAATGTTCCTCGATGTTAGGAGAATGTATGATGATATCGTCTAAGTAAACAAAAACATGGCCTTTCAATATAACATGGTGTAGGCATTCTATCATTATTTTTTGAAAGATTGCTGCTGATGTTAAGCAATCCTGACAAAGGCGGGTGAATGTATATTTAGCGAACGGTACAAAAAGACAAACTTTTTCTGGGCTTATTCTGTTAATTTGACATTAAAGTACCCGTTATTTAAGTCTAGGCTACTGAAGATGCATGCACCACCTAGGTTCTCTAAAATGTCACCAATGCTCATGATCGGGTATTGCTCATTTACTATCTGCTTGTTTATTTTGTGTAGATCTAAACATATTCTCACTTTCTTAGGTAGGACTAATACTGGCGAGTTATATGGACTGCGTACCTTTTTTATGATGTTCGCTTTTTCTAGCTTATCTAGCTGTAATTTTAGCGGTTCGTATAGGCTATGAGGGATTCTGTATTGTCGTTGATAAATTGGTGTATCAGTTTTGAATTTCGGTTCATAAGGTGGTATGTTAGCCCTTGTCATGTTTGTTACGTCCTTGATTAGTATTTTTTTGTGTTTGTCAAGTATGTCTTCTAATTTGTGTCTGTGTATGTCGCTCAAGTCTAATTCCTTCATTTTAAATAGTCCAAGTAATTTGCTTGTTTGGTCACCATCTTGTTTGTTTTCGAGCATCATGGTTCCACAGCAGAATTTTTTTCTGTCCTGTGATTGGCTCTTTTGAGCATCACGTGACTTATTTTTCCTAAACTGAAGCTTTATTGTACGATGCTCGCAATCTATTACGGCATCATACATTGCACACCAGTCGAATCTCAGAATCATCTGGAAAGCGACACTCTGCTGCAATTTCACCACACATACAGGTTGTAATATGTCTCTACCTGCTATTTTGATGTTTATTAACGATTTGAGTTCGTGCATAGTCTTTTCGGAGACTGGTGACTTAATGGATACCACCATTGTTTTAGTATTCATTGGGCTAGGCTGTACGCAGCTCTCGTCTATTAGGCAATTCTCAGCACCAGTATCAAGAAGAGCATGTATCTTCTTTTCAGCTAATTCAACTATTAATATAGGCTTATCTTTGTACATATCAGAGAATTTTAAGGTAACATTCATCATCTTTTGCCGGTAATTACGTTTTTGCCTTTCGTCCGCCATCTTGTTCTTCTTTCTATTACTACTAAACACACCCTCCACCATTTTGTTTAGTTGTGAAGCATTTTGCATAGCATTGACTGAAGTTGTTACATGCTAATTTACATCTTAAAGATACTATCTTGCATAATTATAAATGTTTCTTACCAGTATTGTCTTCTGGATAATAATGTGTTTGCACTATGTAATAAAATACATCAAGGCCATATGCCATCTTATATCCAACTACTTTATTGATTATTTTCCTCCCCCTAGCGGTTATCTTAATAAACAAACAAATGACCAATCATTTTATGAACTAATGGTTATCAATGATACTGCTAGCTATAAATTACAATTAAACAATTATGAAACAGATGATTAAATTAACTTAAATTAAAATGAAATATTTTAGATCATTACAGAAGTGTTATAATAATATCGCATTGGATGCCTCTCCTTACATCTTTCTACAGCATTTTCGTGTCTTAAAATTTCCCACAGATTAGGAGATATAAACTCTGGCGGACATTTCGCCAATTGAGGTGGGTTTATTACATTTTTTGTCTCGCATCTTGGTTTTAATTTGTTAATTTTGTTTTTATTGGCTGTTTTCCAGCCTAGATTTAATTTGGGTGGCTTTCACTTAGTAATGTTGACATTTTTGGGCGAGCTATCAATAAAGGGTCGATTTGCTTATCGATACTTTTTATTTCTCCTACATTCACGGATCCGACGAGTGTATGGTACTCTAGTTTAACGGCCTAACATTATTATTGCCTCTAAAGCCCGAGTTTCCGACCCTTGCCTTTTGAAGCAATCCTTCTCTAAATGGCCATTAACCTTACAGAAGTTACAATATAGGGCCCTTTGGTTAGTTTCCCTATCTTGTCTTTTTTATTTTGTTTTGTGAGCTCAGTTTTGGCTAATTTTAATTCCTGCACCTGTTCCTTTATAGAGGGCTCAGCTACTGGGCTTACAGTTACTGCACTAACTAATTCGTCTTTCTTGCTAGCAGTTTAAATTTTAGTTCAATTCCTCTACATATTCTATACTTTCCTTTAGGGATATATTACCTCTCCTAATCAATTTGATTGCTAAGTTAGGCAATAATCCAGCTCTGTAACATTAGCTTAGCATCTAATTATACTCGACTAAGGAACTACCTGGGGGTTGGCGTAAGGGCTCGCCTAGCGCAAAAGCCTGTACTTATAGCCTACCGTGCTTTCGTCTAATCCTTTTACATGCATTAAATAATTTTCTCGTCTGACTTTTGTCTAACTGTAGTGAGAAATTTTTTCTTAGATCTTGCAATCTTTCTTCTAACGTAATGAAGTTCTGGCTACCTAGTCCTACCATGTATATGGCTTTCGCCTTGCCTGTAATCCTTTTCTCTAAAATTGATCTGGCTTTAGCCTCTGGCCATTTGTATTGTTCGTTTAGGGCCCTGAATTCAGTTATGTATCTCTCAATCCCGAATACGTCGCCATCCAATATTTGGAAGGTGGCAAGTTCTGTAGATACATCGTACCCTGCTTGTGTAGCCCAGCCTTTGTGGTGGCCTGATTGTGATTACAGCTGCAACAGTTATTAATTTCATGTTCTACACTGTTTTCATTCGCGGATGGGACTCTTACGTTTAGGATGGGACTCACATTGACGTGAGTGCTTATAGGGCTTATGCTACTATCACCAAACGTTAACGTTTGTTTTGGATTCGGGGCATGCATGGTTACGTTAGTTGACGCTAAAGGGGTAGATTCCTTCGGCTTTTCGGAATCTGGTATTTTAGCATTTAAATGCTCTATTGCCTCTTGTAATTCGTTTATTTGCCCTTCCTGACCCGCTAATTCAAACTTTAACAATTGTATTTCCCTATCTTTCTCCTCAATTTCAGCTTGGAAATCTCTTTCGTCATCGGGTTGAGCTGCCTCGGCCATTAAAACATTCAGTTTCTCAGTGGTTTCAAGAGTCCCCAACTGTCCATCTGGAGATTTGAATTGAATTTCACTATCGTCATTTGGAGGTGACATTACAGCAGATTGCATCACACAAAAAAATTGAATTTTAGACAAATAAAATATAAAAACTTTCTATTCTATCTATCTTAAATATTTACTCAAATTGAAAAAATATATGTATTGTAAAATTTTCAAAATCAGAATGCTTGTGTGTGTGCGAAGCGTCCATACTGAAATGAGCTTATTCGTTTCTGCGGACCTACATTAAAAGAACATAAACATGGTGTCTATAAAATTTTAATGTAATGTAGAATAAAATTATTAATATTTATGTGGACGCCACATCAGAATATTTCTCTGAAGAATTTAATCAATAAATCTTACTTATTAAAGTTAAAAAAATTTAAATTTGAACCAGAAGATAATACAATAGCTATCTTGCCGTGGACGCAAAATTTTACTCTTATGTCCGATACCTAAGAATTAACACTTCGCCGGGCTGATCATAGTCTTCCTCATAAGGCTTACCTCCCCCTAATTGGCCTTAGTCTATCTCGAAGAAAACTATATTTTCATTAAAAATTCTAATTTGGGGTCTCGGTTAACATCATTCTTGGGTTAGCGTGATTGTCATCAGCCGAGACGGGGGCCTGCTTTAAAACATTAATCCAGAATATATTGTTGAGTAAAGCATTTAATCTAGGAACCAGTTCAAAGGATTTGTTCTGTAATTTACCAAAGAATTGTTTTGTAAATGACACATCACTGGGTCAAACATTACCAAGAAATAGGTAGTTTGTACATACATTGGTGCCACATGCACTAGTGAATGATGTCTTATCAAACTATCATAACTTTAATTAGTGGATACCTCTCTTTTAAAAACCTTATGTAAGATTCGGTCCAGTTTTACATGGGAAACCATGCAAAACAATGTCAAAGCCTACATCACCTCTTGTGATATTTGTCAGAAGAGGAGTTTGCCCTGCAGCTAAGCTCTGTTGCAATCTGTGTGCCCCAGCATGATCTCTTTAGAGAAGCTATATATGGATATAGTTGATCCGTTCTACAGTAAAAAGTGGGGAAATAAATATATAATACTATGGACAGATGACTTATATAGATTCACTATTGGAAGCCCTATAAAAATATAGAGTCTTCAACTAATGCAAATGACTATATGCTAAACATCTTTGCCATATATGGAGATTCAAGAAAGATCATGATGGACTGGTAAGCATAAATGATTGGCAAAATATTTAGGTCATTGTGCAGTAAACTTAATCTATGTCATATTCCTACTTCTTCTTATAAATCCTCTTCAAATGTCACCATGGAGGGCTAATTGTAAAATCATAAATGTATTGGCAAATCTGTGTGCAATAATTACTTTAATTGGGATAAAATTCCACTCTATGTGTTGCATTTTTTTAACTCATTAGTTCATAGGTCTATAATTGAAAGCCTTATTACATTATATGCATGTGTCCAATACCTAATTAAATAATGCTTCACCAGGCTGTCTATAGTCCTCCTCATGGAGCTTCCCTCCCCCTTATTTGCTCCATCCTATCTTGAGAAAGACTATATTTTCCTTAAAAAATTTAATGTGTGCCTTAGTTCAATTTATTCCCGGGTTAGCGTGATTAAATCTACTAAGACGGTGGACTTGCTTTAATTCTCGCCTCTCACAAGACCGTATACACATATTACTTCTAATAAATGTACAATGTCTATTGTCTTTATTTAGGCGAATTATCTAAGCTTAGTCTCTGATATTGGTCATATTTATGGCTTCAATTTGCAATCATGCCGTAGCAGTTCACCTTAATACTAGCCATAAATACAACCCTAACTGGGAAATATCTCTACTATCTTTACAATAACTGAGTGGGTGACTTCGCACGCAAGAGCCCACACAATCATTGTCACAGATCAAAAAGATATGTTCCAGGGAAAATTACCTTCACTAGTCCCTATTCACACTTATATATAAATGTACAAATTAGAATAACTAATTTGGATACATATATATGCAAGTTTAAGTGAATAGAGGCTTCCCAAATAAATGTAATATTTATTGAAAGAGATTCGTTTGTGTCAATTTGATATTAAATCTCTTATGAGGGCTAGGAATCGACACAAACCACAAAAACAAGGGAGAGCTAGCTAAGATCCTAACTACGTTACAGTCAGGGCCAGCTGAATAGGAGCTAAGAGGAGAAAGGAGAAGTAACCCTTTATTATCCCTGCCCCGTTAGAAAAAGCAGGTATCACCCCTATCGTGATCGTAGGAAAGGCTATCTGGAAAATAAAAATAGATTAAATAAGTCATTTCAATATCTAGCCTACACACACACACACACACAAACAAGCGTTTACTTAGCAAATCCTCATATTTATTTGCGTAGAAAGTATTTGACAAATAGATCCTTTCCCCATGAAATGAAATTTACACTTTAAACCCTTTATACAAATATAAAATTATTAAAACTGGCCAGAAAACGACACAAAGCAATAGAATGACAGAGGGATAATTAGAGAGGGCATAACCCAAGGGAAACGGGCATTAAAAGGGAAGAAAATCAGAGTTCTTAATAGATAATGTCTATATAGGTTGTTTGGATTGAGATGGATAATATTGGGAAAGTTCACAACAGGTAATTGTCACTGATCGGTACTTCGGATCCAAAATGTAAAAGATTTGCAACTACGATGTTTCTGGTATATGTGCTGCTAGTAGATTGAAGGCTACCATTAGTATTGAGTAGGAGGAGATAATTTATGCTGGGTTTACTGACTAGTTGACTGTACATTGGTAGATGCTACCCTAACACATCAGTTCTTCCATTTCTTCAAGTTCTTTTTTTAAATTGTTTAGAATTTTGAATGCATTTCTTAGAACTGAAGATCTGGTTGTTTTCTTCCTCGATTATGGCTCTGCAGCATCTTTTATACTGGTAAGTTGCTCATGTTGTCGTTCGATGGTAGAATTGATGCTGATAGGTTGTTGAGTTAGTAACACTTGTTATTATGTAGATGAAGTTGACCTCAGCATTGAAGAGCGCCTCCAAGTGAGAAGAGCAGCAAATAAATTTTCTTCAAATTTTCTCTTCCAAATAGCTAAGCTGGTAGTCATGGTAACATAGCTGTAACTTAATGATTTATATTTTAATTATGTAGCTTTTGCCTTAAGATTTATTGTATTCTAGCATGATTTGTAATTCTGGATCTTTTTCTTTTCATGATGAGCTGCTGTAATTTCACCATACATAAGTAAAAGGGGGGGGGGGTATGTTTAGGACAACGTGACAAAATAGAGAGAGATGGAGAGATGGTAGAGCAAAGAAATGCAAACAAATTAAATAAAAAAATAGAAAATACAATACTTTAGTAATATCTTGTCAAGCAAAGTACCAAATATAGGAATAAATCCAGAGGATTTATTCTGTAATTTACTAAATTTATTTAGTAAATGGCACATGGATTAAATTCTGTTGACCCAGCATTGGATTTTAACTTAAAACCTGAAGTGTATCTGATGATATTTCAGAACCTGGTACAGGAAATGACAACATATAAATGCAGCACCTACACAAGTACACAAAAATTTAGTCAAATCAACTTTTAACTCTTTAAGAAAAATCATGAAAATTTAAATTAAAAGAATATGTCATGCTAGCCTGTACTACTAATACTTGACCCAACTTCTTATACTGTAGCTAATTGTAAATTTAAACCAAGATACAAAGGACCCTATTAAATTGTTCAAAGAGCTCCATAGTCAAGTTCAGAATATCGACAACCCATGAGAGTATAAAAGCGTACACATTGACAGACTAAGGCCATATATTTTTAGGAAAATATTAAATGATTCCCCAGTTGAATAAAAAATATGTGATAATAATATAGCTAATAAAACCAAAAACAAAAAGCCAAAGTCTGATAACCAAGTGAACAAACAAAACAAAGATCACAGAGTCATGCAAGGAGATTGTACTGAGTATCAAGGCTCTCTAACTGACATCATTGAACCCTGCTAAACTAGATCCGCTTCCCCTCATCCAGTAAACAAATTTCCTTCACAAAAATCAAGATATTTTTTTACTTTAAAAAAGAACATTAAAGCATTCAAGTTTGGGGCTAAAGCTATAAAGATTTTAAAAAAATTACTTCTGTGTCGGCTAAAATAAAGGATGAAAGTTTATCTTGTACGAGTTATTAAAAATATAATATATAAATATATTCCTAAACATGTTTATTTTCATTATTTTTGTACAGCATCCCCATAAAAAAAGGGTTTAATTCTCTTAAATATATTGACCACTAGAGACTATGAAGAAGAAGACTAAGAAGAAAAAGGCTTAAGAAAAAGAAGACTAAGAAGAAAAAGACTAATAATAATAAGACTAATAAGAAAAAGATTAAGAAGAGAAAGACTATGAAGAAGACTAAAAAGAAACTGAAGAAGAGCAAGATGAAGTTGATGAAGACAATGATGAAAAAGAGGTGAAGAAGGAGGAAAGGAAGAAATAGAAGGAGAAGAAGAGAATGCTTAGTTAACAATAACAATAATTTTTTTTTATTAGATAAATAACTCTGAAACCAACCTGTGATAGTCAGTGGATTTGAATGGATGAATATTGTACCTGGCAGAGGATCTAATGTATAATTATTTATTTGAATAAAAAAAAAAAACCCAATAATAATAATAAATGCTATGCTATTCTGGTTTTCCAAATTCTCTTTGACAAACTGCATATACATTTAACATTTTTATAATATGAATAAGAAGCATGTCAAACAAATTAATATAGGCTAGTTTAATTTTTTGAGAATATAGATTAAGTAATATAATAGCTCAAATTAAGTAATATAATATGTTATCAAACTTTGCCAGAAAATAAATTCAGTAGACGGTACCCAAACTCAAGAGATGTTAGCTCTTGAGACCAGGTCTCAAACTTGAGACCACTAACATATGCTCTTGATCTTGTACTTGTCTCAAGATTCTTATTATTGATCTCGGTTTTGGTCTCGACATTCCAGATTGCCTTCTTGGTCTTGATCTCGTCATTCACAATATTTAATTCATTTCTAAAGATTTTTTTTTTAAATTTTTAATATTACATTACAGTAATGTCTGCAACAAAAAAATACAAGAATTGTGGAATTGGCATTTAAAGATTTTCAAATTGAAAAAGTTAGCAATAAATAGTTTGCTGCATGTTCCAATAAGAACCTTAAAGGTCAAATGTAACGGATTTTTTAAATTTTTTTAAATTATTGATTTTCAAAGATTTTTACTANTAAATATAAAGGAATAACAGACTATAATACAGAAATTTAAAGAAAACATGATTTTAATCAAAACTTACAAAGAGATATATTTCTTAATAATAATAATGATAAACTTTTTGGGAAATCATTAGTAATAATAAAATTGATTTTTAATATAGGATTAATCAGTAGCAGCACTCTTCTGTAAGCAATATAAGTATCGCAAGGAGGCGTAACATGCGGTTGGGTGCCATTTTAAAGATTTTAAATTGCTTGAAAATTGTTACAAATATAATTTAAAACACACAAAAAATATTTTTGTTAATAAAATGCTAATGTTGTTTTTTATTATCTACTAGCAAAACTACCCGTTCTTCGTACAGGGACACACATCTAATGGTCATTTCCCCCCAATTCTCAAAATATAAAAAATCTATTTTTTATATGCTTTACATTGTCTACACTATAGAAACTACCAACTTGCCAAATTTCAAGTTGGTGCCATGTTGGGAAGTAAG
>PXIH01S0011943.1:17121-27199 GCA_003024985.2 Euperipatoides rowelli | reverse complement strand
GTTAACATCCTTCCTGATCCGCCTTCATTCCAGGAACGTGACCAATCATTTTGGAGAATGTTTGGGGTGAAATACTTTTAATAACCCCATTTGTTCAAATGATGGTCTTCAGTTAAGGAAATTACATCAGATTATTCTGTTCAACCCATATTGTTGCTTCATAGATGTTGTTGGTAGCATAATAGATTATTGGTAAAAAGGTGATTGATGTAGAAGAACAAAATCATTATTTGGCCAAGGGGCAGTAGTTCTTAGGGATGAGTTGGGCTGCCCTTTGGTGTTGGTGTGGGCCAGGTTCAAAATTCATGCTGTCCGACCTGAAATTTCAGAAGATTTTCTTTCTGAAATTTTAAGGAATAAGGGTTCTATTAATCCAGTTTGCAGTAGAATCCGACTTTGCTTTTTGGATTTCAAAGGAAATTAAAGATGGTGTCCGACCTATCAGAGAACTCTAGAGAAATACTTACCATGAAATATAAAATTGTTAACAAAGAAATACTTTGAATATAGTAAATTGTCAACAATGTAACTAATGTGTATAAATTCTGTAAAAACACGTGTTTCGCCTTAGCTGTTAGGTGACCATTCATAAAGTTTAAAAAAAAAATCATTATTTGAAAGCAGAAATAATTGGAAAATCTGTTAAAATGTTGATAAATAAAAAAAAGTTTTAAAATTTTCATTACTTTAGTGAAGTATAGCGCACTTAAAGTAATCAGTAATATATGTCATATTTTAATATAAGGTCAGAGTTTAAGCTAGCCTACCGAAACTCCTATTTCCATCTGCAGATGATACGAGAAACAATCTGATTTAGTCAAGATTGCCCCACTATCAATCTCTTAAACAGTTACAATTTTAAATTTAAATTCCCCAAAACAGTCCAAGATCTCCAAATATACTTGTAAGAAGAGTACCAGAGTTGTGGCTAACTTTGACAGTAAAAAACGTGCACCAAAATGTTAATATGGAACCTGACTTTTCACCTGTTAGTCCTCCACCATCTTGGATTAAGCTTACATCCTATCTACAATATTGAAATAATTCCTTGCTAACAAGTAAATGGAACTACAAAACTACACAAGGAACCAAAACATAAGCATAAATAATAAACAATTGATTGGGATACAACGGTAAAGTTGTAGGAGCCTGAGTTTGATTTAGGTAGAACTCTGTATCTACACACCTAAGAGTGGAAAACCATTTCAGCCTAAACCATTGAAAAAAAATATTAAAAGTAAATAGTATGTTCAAATATGTATTCAACAGCAATGGTCAAGTTTAAGCCTATGATATAGATCAAAAGCATTTATTAAATAAATAATATTACTTCTTTATTTTTGATACTAAAAATATTGTTATCTTGAATTGGGTAAATTTTATATTGTATGCTATTTAACAATTTTTCTAGGAAGTGTTTGCCCCACTTAAGCTGACAAGGGGTTGTGGTCAAATGGGACTTTTCTCATAGAAAAACTATTTAAAAAAATAAATAAAGATATTGTAAATTATAGATCTTTTTGACTAAATAAAAAAATTAAAAATTAAGGAGCAGTAGCTCAGTCAGTAATGTACTGGGCTGCTATTTCTCAAGACATGTAGTCCCGGGGACAGATTTGATCCCCTTTGGCCCCAGTACCACTCTATATTTTCCAGACCCAAGTGCTAGGTGGTATTTTTTCTGCAAATGTTAGACCGTCAAAAGTCTTTGTGTGTATATTTGCATCTACCGATCCCCAGTTCTTAAAATGGTTGACCAGAGATGGGAATGAGGCATCTTTGAAGAACCATTCTGAAGAATTTCAGATAATAAAGATTCAAGTTTCCAAACGTTGAATATTCATCCAAGGTGGAAGACTGTATTCTCTATCTTTGTATAGAGTGTAAATAAAGTACTAGCGTTTCCCTGTTATGGGAAGCGTATTTTTAAAAAAAATCAAAAATATTTAACCTCTATCTAAAAAAATAATTAATATAGCCTCACCTTCTGAATTTACAAACACACAAAAAAAAAAACAATGGTAAATTGTCAACAGCATCAATAAGTCAGTTACAAGGTGGCTTTAAAGTTTGAAAAGACTAGAGTCCAATAGGCATCAAAGGAGCTCCCCAATGAAATTCTCTCAGCAACTGTAGGGCAGTTGAATTACTAATTTTGATTAAACTGGGAATGTGGCCGTCTCTGTTCCAGGAAAACATGATAGAGTTTGACAAAAAAAGCCTGATTCTTGTTCTAATGGTTAAAGTTTAATTTTGATAAATTTTTTTAAAACTTTCTAGTTGAATTGATATCCATTACAGGGTTAGATTAAGTAATTTTCCATAAGTGCAGTTTCAGATCCCAGTCTAGTAACAAGAACAACAGCATTTTCTTTGTTCTTCTCTACATCCTTACACAGGTAAGAAATTTAGACTGAGAGTAACTTGAACTAATCAAACTAAGATTTCACTTTCTTTCCTATTGCAGGAGAAAGTCAAATGAAGTTTTCTTCTCTTAGACTCAAATCCAAATGTGTTCTCTTTGGAAACCCAGATCGGAGAGTGATGTTTTTTTTCTTTAAAAACTTTTTGGGATTATTAGTTAATTCAGGTCATGAGACAATACTTTATAGTCCTGACATGTTGGTTCAGTCAGTAGCGATGCTGGATTCTATAATGTTAAGATCATATGCTGGGAAAGCACTGGTTCAATCCCAGCTGAGCCGGTTATGGAACATTTTGCTTAGAACATTTTGCTATGGGTTTTTACTCAGTACGCCGCCGCCGGCTCTTTAGAACCTTTATTAGTATTAATTAGTGAAATTTAATTCTTGAATGTTTAATTGCATTAACTTCACAAATATTTATTTCTTGTTGATAACAGAAATTTATTTATTTTTAATTAAATAAAAAAAATTACTTGATGATGCTCAACCAATTATTAATTTTTGAAGCAAACTAGAATGGAAAAACAGGTGGTTTAAAATTTGGAATAGTTAAATGTTCAATCAAAATTAACAGTTCAGCAAAAAAGGAACGCCAAAACTTGCAGTATTTGAATATGTGGTTAATTTAGGCCAATTTCTGCTCAGATGACAAGTACAGCAGTATAGGAAGACACCTGGTGTCCCCATTGTAGGGATAATTACTTCTTTTGTTTGAAGTAATATTATCCCCACAATGGGGATCAAAGTTTTGAACAATGAAATTAGGACATGTTGCTGTCAACATTTAGAATATTTTATCAAAATAAAGTTAAATTCGCTATTCTACATTAGATTTAAACAATTGATATTTCAACTTAGCTTAGAAAAATCAGTTAGACATAAGATACATGCTTTTCCGAATGCCTGAAGGTCTTTTTCACCTGGCTTATCAACATATAATAAAATATTTTTTTTTTTTTTTTAAAAAAATAAATTTATTTACATATTTACATTATACATATGACATTGTATGGTTAACATTCTTCGATAACAGGATACAACAGTGATAAGGAGAATCCTTTAATCATGTTCCATTGTTCATTTTCTTGTCGTAAATCTAATTTTCTACAAATAGAGACACTATTACAATAATTAAAATATGCTACTAAATTCCCCGGTGCCACCAAACAGCGAAATAAAATTTTGCCAATTTTTTGGCACCGGAGCTGCCCGGGGATCGAACCTACGATCCCCTTATGTGCCAAGCACACTGTGGCCGGGTACAAAACCTCATGGCCACGCCACCTTGACATATAATAAAAATAGTTTACAGGAAATTAAATCAAATGATAAAGTATTAACTTATTTTAATAACAATCATTTTTACAGAATAGAGGAACACCTAGAGGTTTTAGAGAAGTGCTTATGGCATTTGTTAAAATTAATATGGCCTTTAACCAAGTAAATCTTGTTTATTCTGAAATTCTTTAAATTTTTTGGGCCATATGATTAATAGAAAAGGCATAAACCATCTAATCAAAAAACATGACTATGTCAGGGATCCCTAAGATCCCTCCTACAGTTAAACACATAGTTTATTTTTTAGGTGCAGTAGGCTTTTATAAATAATATATAATATTTTTTACGAAGTTAGCCACTCCTTTATATGCACTGTTGAAGAAAGGGGATGGGAAAGTTCAATGGTCACATGAAGCAGTGACCACTTTTATTTCACTAAAGAATAAACTTACTATTGGCCCAACACACTTATCTAACCTTTTTATATCCATGTATGCTTTCAATGTAGGATTATTGGGATATCTCGAGCAAACTAATGTCGTGGGTCATTTGCAACCAGTGGCTTATTGTGCAGAAATTTTAAACTAAAGATAGCTGAATGTATTTATGTGACTATAGAAAAAGAAGCCTTTGTAAGTTTACACACATCAACAATTTTGCCACATAACTTGTGGTTATATCATTATTCTTAGGACTGATCATAGGACCCTCACTTATGTTTTTGCACTTAATAATAACAATCAAAAATTGATAAGATGGTTGTTATGCATTCAGAATCGCAGGCTCCAATTTGAGCATGTTCCTGCAAATTAAATGTCTTTGCAAATTGTCTTTTGAGAAGTTCCAGTACCATTGATTTTATTTATGTAAACACAATTGGCTCAGTGAGGGACCCCTTGTGAATTGACAGGCTATTGGAGGCACAATAATCTGAAATATAATTTACACAAGACTATAAAACATAAGATAACCCATAAATTCACAGAGGGAGTTCACCCTTGACAATAGCCAGTTAATACTGAAAAAGGGGGAAACATTATTGGGCCTTAGGTAGTTTGTATCACACACTAGTGCCACATACAATGGTGAACAATGTGCTTTAAACTATCACAACTCATTAATTAGTGGATACTTGTCTCTGGTCAAAACTTCGTGGAAAATTTGGTCTAGTTTTACATGGGAGACCATGCAGAACAATGTCAAAGTCTATATCTTCTATTGTGATATTTGCAACATTCACACCCCAGTATAATCCCTATACATAAGGTTTTCTTGGACATAGTACAATCTCCACAACTAACAGAGAAATAAATACATAATCTTATGGATGGAGGACTTGTCTAGATTCACTATTGGAAGTCCCATAACACACACAGGATCCAACCATAGTGAATGGTTATATGCTTAACGCCTCTGCCAGATATGGAGGTTGAAGAGAGACTGTGATGGATCAGTAAGCAGAAATGATGGGCAAAATCTTTAAGTCTTTGTGCAGTAAACTAAGTGTCTGCCATGTTCTTACTTATTCATACCACCTCTCTTCAAATGGAACAACAGAGAGGACCAACTAAAAAATAATCAATGTTTTGGCAAAGATATGTAACACTAATTACTCTAACTGGGATGAGAATTTGCTTTATGTGTTGCACCCCTTAAACTTAGTAAGTTTATAGTTTTACTAATGAAAATCTTTACTACATTATGTATGAATTTGATCCAGTAAACTCCGCTTTGGATTTTAACTTAAAACACAAGGTTTAACCTGATTATATTTCTGACCTAGTACAGGAGATGACAGAAAGAATTCATTTAGCTTGCAAACAAGTTTACGAAATTTAGTTAAAGCATCCATAAATTCTTGCAAAATAAATCTGGAAAATTCCAATTGAAAGTATATATCATAATCATTGGTCAACCAGTATTCGTACTGAACCCCACTTCATGAACTGGAGCAAACAGAAAATTAAATACCCAGATATAAAGTTCCCTATTGTATTATTTAAAAAAAAACTCCATTGTGAATTACTAGGTTTGGAATATAGATAATCCTAGAGAGTGTAAATGTGTACACTTTGACAGACTGAAGCCATATATTTTTAGGCAAATATTGAACAATATAGTATCCGACTCAAATACACATGGTAATTCTGGAGTTAAATAAATCAAAAGGAAAGAAAGTATATTTTAAGAAACCAAATGAAAACAATATAGAATAATTCCTAATTGCTCTTATCATGAAGTCATTCAATCAGACTGTTCTGAGTGTCAAGGCACTATTAGTGATAATCATAGAACAGAGTTTATCTAGATCAACTTCCCCTTACTCAGAAAAAAATCACCAACAAATAAAACAAGATATTATTTTACATTCAAAAACAAACATTGAGGTTTATCTCTTACAAGTTTCTAAAAAAAAATAAAAAAAAAAATTTTTTATACACATATATAACTAATTTGTTTTGTACTTCAGCAAAATAATTTTTTGATCATTATTTTGCCCATTTTAAGATCTTAGTAAAGATCATTCAAGTCTGATTATATTTCTATTGCAAATTTTTCCTAAAGGGGCAGTGTCTAACAAGAGTAGCTTCCTTTCATTCATTATTTTCAATGGCAATAGCAAAAACACGCTATTTACATTTTGGTCAAGATTTTGATCCTAAAAAGGGCACTATTACTTGGCAAAAATAATCAAACTTTTGATTTTGAATGTAACAGCTATGCCTAAAACCTAACCAAACCTTAATTCTGGCAAGTGAACTATTATATAACACTAATTGTTGTACAAAATGGAGCTATAATAAGAAAATTAATTAATCTAACTAAAACTTAACTTAGAAATTTATAAACATGTTAAATCAGAATGAATTAGATTTATTACCTTGTCAGGGATTAGGGAAGAAAATTTGATCTCCAACTCCCAAACTTTTATTGGAGATGAACATTTTCACAGATTAAAGCCTTGTTACTTGAAATAAGTGGTTGCATACCAGCTAACTCATCTTCCTCCATATTGTTTGGTTGGTGGTCAAAATAAATAAGTCTAAAACAAGGATTCATACCCCACTGGGGTAGTTGAGTGGATAAGCACTCTGCCCAGCACTACGGAGCTAAGCTTGATTAATTCTCTAATTATATCAGATCAAGTTGAAAACAGTCTTTCCTCGGAAATATATTCCAAATCATCTAAGTCGCAGGATTCTGAGATTTTTCTCTGAATTATTGTAAGCACATGAAGTATATTTAGAACATATGTTCACATTGTAAAAATTCATCTTGTAAATAAATCCACTGTTTCGCTCTAGGATGAAACATATTTTCTAAAAAAAAAAAAAGGATTCATCTAGGTCAATTTTAGGTTTCTTAGGATTACCAAAAATACCTAAATAAGCTTGGTTATCTAAGCCATTTTTTTTATTTAACTATTTGCATTTGTCAATGGTGATGTGGAAAATGGATGTATTTTTTCACAAACTAACATTTTCAATAATTAATAATTAAGAAAACTAATATTTCCTTTTTAAGTACCTTACCAGGGAAGTCTTATGTTTAATTGATGCTTTACTTTTGTGCTTATTCTTTTTATACTTTAAAATTTGTCTGCACTATATGAGCAATAAAATTTTTGTTGAATGACTGCTCTTTTTGTTGATTTTCAAGGTAACTTTTCTTTCCTTATTCAGTGGAAATGGTCGGCTTTAGCAGGATGATGCAGAAAGAAGTCTTCTCATTCCTTTGTATAAATTTGTAAAAGCTTTATAATCCCTGCTGATTTAAAATAAAGAACTGTTACCATAAGGAATTATAAAATAAACAACTGTGATTATCCCGTTGCTGCTCAAACCTACAGTGGCTAAGCTTGCCACTAATTTCAATCTGGGGAAACCTTAATTCCCCGGATTAAATTAGTTAAGTCAAAAAATATTTTTTTAACAGAATCCTGTATTAAGACTTGTTAATCTTACGATCCAAATGTTTTTCTGTGTATTTTATACGGACATCATGTATATATTATGAAAATAAAATATTGTACAAATCACCTCTCTGTGAGAGATATTTTTTTTTTTAAAAAAAAATAAAAAAGTAAAAAAAAAAAGAACTGTGATTAAAACTCAGACCTACAGACACCAATGTAAAAAATACAATGCTGACTAAAAAATATGTTTTAAAAAATATAAGGATTATTTTTTTTTTTACTTTATTTTCCTGCCTAACGGCTAAGGAGCACAACTATTTACATTATATACAATTCATTATTTACAAGCAGTTGAAACTTGATACAACAATGATGTAAACTTCTGGGTATGTTCTACCAGTCATCATATTCCTTAATTCATATCTTTGAATGCAAAGTCTTATTTCAATTCTGACTGGATGAATAATCCCCGAAATCCTCAGTCTTTCATAAAGAATATAAGCGTTATTATTTAAACAAAATTTAAAAATATGAAACAGTCGACCTATTATGCATTGAACAAAATGACAAAAATTCATGTCAGAGACAGAATCTAAGTTAAAAAATAAGCTTTATTTTCAAGAAAATATACACAATGATTAGAATGAATAACAAGATTTTTAAATTATACAAATTTCCGATTTTGTCTGTCGCAGGAAAAATTTAAAACAAATTAAAGAATAAAAACATTAAAAAAAATTCTATAACAGCCATGAAAAAAAACAGTAAGATAAGAGTGAAATCTGTATTTTTCAAATGTTATAAGTATTATTGGAGTAAACTAGATTAATTACAAACTGCAGTCCATGTGACCTATTAAGGATTGGTCACATAACTGTAATAAAAACGTATTTTAAAATGTGGTATTTATCAGAAGTGTCAAATGTATGTAAATTGGATTCATGATGGTGCGTAGTAAATTGCAGGTGTTTATAAATAACTGAGTTTTTGTCTAATTTTAGATATTCATGCATGCGAACACTCACACATACAGGCCCTGTAGTTGACATAGATCTGTGAGCATGCACAGTGTATGGAGAAAATAATTCCAAGTGTACCACTGCGACCATTCTACAAAAAGTTGTCCATTTTCTTAAATTATGTTTTAAAGGTTGAGGGAGGGAAGGGAAGTCAGTCTAATGTTACTAAATGGGAAGGTGTTTCAGATGATTTACAGTTTTTCTGTCATACTTAATAAATGAAGAATACATATGAAACACACATTTCCTATTAGTAACAATATTAGACTGGCTCCCACCCCCAACCAATAAAACAATCTTTAAGAAAATGTACAACTTATTTGGGAATGGTCACATTGACACACTTATGATTATTTATTCCATACATTGTGCATGATCATAGACCTATGTCAGCTGCAAATGCCAGATAGGGAGGGGGGCACAGAAATTATGCATTTGCATGAACATCTAAAATAAGACAAAGACTCAGTTATTTATAAACATATGCAAATTACTACACACAATAACCAAATCAGATTTGCACATATTAGGCTAATCACTTCTGATAATAGTTTAAAAGGTCACCTTTTCAAATCCTCATTTTATGATTATGAAACCAATCCTTAATACATCTCATGGATTGCATAACAGGTTTTCACTTTTATATTGCTGTTTTTTTCATGGTCAATATGTAAGTGTAATTTATGTTTTTTATACTTTAATTTGTTTTATCTGAAATTTTCTTGCGACCAAAATGGGTTTGTATAATATTAAAACCATTATGTATTTGTTTAACAATTAACTATGTTTACTAATATGTAAGTTCTTATAACAATTAACTAAAACTGTTTTCTGAAGGGTTTTTACCCTTTATAAAAATACCTTATGTATATTTGTTATTCATTCTGATCGGGGTTTTTTTTTTTATTTTTTTAAAAAATAAATTTCCCAAACGGAAAATTCAGCATCTTTATTTACAACATTTACATTTTTTAACTCAAGAGGTAAATACATATATTTAACACAAGCTGGAACTTTAACAATTTGTTTCTTGTAGAAAAAAAAAATGGAGAAACATATACTACTATGACTAATCTGGAGAAAAGGATTTACCAGATTCAAACCAGGAGGCGACTTGGTCACTGGACCGCTGAGTGATCTTACTTTAACCGCTTGACTAGGCCTGCATGGAGTGCAGGCCTCATTTTATTTTTTAAATAAAAAAAAAATTTCATCTTGTGCAATGTCTAATCTGGACAAAAGGGTTTCTCAGGATTCGAACCAGCAATCAACCTGCCACCGGAGCACCGAGTGATCCATCTAGACCAATAGACTAGGCCCACAGGCCATCATTCTCATCATTGTAAATATTTATTTTAACCAGGCCCAGATCGACAGATTTTGGGTTCCCCTGCAGAAAAATTAAATGGGCCCACTAAATTGATAAGCTTTTTTTTTTT
>PXIH01S0011934.1:14796-27433 GCA_003024985.2 Euperipatoides rowelli | reverse complement strand
GTCTATTTTATCTTGAAATAAACACATGTTATCTCACAGATACACCGCGACTACCCGTGTAACTTTTCGACCCGCGACGACTGCAGGGTTAACAGTTGGTTTGGAAAGCGTGATTTTTTTTTAGCTTTTTTTAGCATAATGATTTACCATAACCCATGAACCAAATATTGTATTCAGAAAACATTTATTGCAATGTGTTTATCAACTCAAAAGATTTATTAAATGTCATGTGCCCTTTTTGTTGCACACAGTACATCAAGGTGAAAGTCAATTTCATTCCATGTGTTGGTCAGCATATCCCTTTTCATGGTACCTAGGGTGCCTGTGATTTGAGTCTTAAAAACAATAAGATTTGGTACAAGTGTGCAATAAACCATGTCTTTAAAATAACCCAACCAATCAATTAGGGTTATGTCATGCTCCAAAATGTTGGGTAATATTGACTGATGAACTTCACCTTTTGTCTGTTATAAACTTTCCATCTCCTTAAATGTCATTATCCATGCATGAATTGTAGGTACACATGGTAGATCTTTTCCATATGCTGTTTGATATTTGTGTTGGACAGTTCTTGAATATTTTGTTGAATGACATTTGCTTATAAATGTTGTGTTGTGCCATCAATTGAACCATAAAAACATTTTTAGTTACTAAATCAATTTAGGCAAATGGACAGTTTGTGTATAACTTTTGATTTATGAGTTGTGGTAAATCGTTATCAAAAAGGTATTTTTGGGTACACTTTATTTTTCATTTATATTATTTTCCTTCTCATTTAAATCCTTTAGTTTTCATAAATATCAGACAATAATAGAATAATATTTACGATTACCAGAACACCTAAACCTTAATATATCAAGAATTACAAGCTTAATATAAATTTCACTAACTTCATCAGAATTGAAAAAAAAAAACCAATGTTCAAATAACGTTTTTTGTGGTAAATAAACCTCAGATAATTGTATAATATGTTTAAAGATCTGAAAGCTTATATGGTGAGTAATAAACATATTTTTTTTTTACTTAAACATGGATAAATTAAACTGATTTAAAAGCTTTTGATATAAGCTGTTATTTAGGATTTCACAAAAAAAAAAAAAGATGCGTGGAGAGTCTCAATATATTTAAAAGAAATAGTATTAATTTGTTATCAGTAAGTGTTCCTTTAATTAATGAAGTTGAAGTCTTTACATTAATATATATTGAAAAGCACACCATTGATAAACCATTTTAGCATTGTACTCACCACCAAATAATCTCTATATAATGAATAATTAAATGGATTTAATTAAAAACAATTCTAAGCTTCTATCATAAATGTGAATAGTCAAATCCTAATAATTTGTGATTTTAATGATAATAAAATTAATAGTATAAGCAAAAATAGTGATTTTAAACAAATCATTACTATACCAACAAAAGGATAACATCTATTGTCAAGTATTGTGTAAAATTTAAAATATCAATATAAGCTCTGATTGCTATATCAGATCACAATTTAATCTTATTAAAACCATCACAGCCATATTATGTTAGTTGTAAAACTAAAGAAATCTAATATACTAAAAAATAAATGATGCATTTTGGAATTTGGTAAAAAAAATCTTAAAATTAGATTGGTTGTTCCTTTATCAAATGCATGATATTAATTTTGTGGTTGAGATTTTTTTTTTAATTTAACAATTAAAAATATTTATGAAAAGTCTTTTCCAATAATTGTTAAAAAATAATCAAAAAGAGTGACAAAAGCTGGATTACTGAGGAAAAAAAAATATTAATATCTAAAATAAATATAACAAAGATAGAAATTATCAAGAAGTAGATAAGTCATTAATCGAAATTAAGGAATTAATAAAACAACAAAAGAAATAAATTCAATGTAAAAATACAAAAATGAAAATACAGAACAATGGACTTCTACAGCCTCATTAAGAACTCAACTGAATACAGTAAAACAAAAAAAAAAAACACTATGTTTTATACTTAAAAATCAAAGTCAATCAATCCTTGATTACAAGGATTTAGCAAATCTATATAATAATACGTGAAGGGAAAACTTTGGATCCCTTTTTAAGCATATTGGGTGCATGGAGGTGTGTGAGATTCGGCAGAGTTAAAGTTTATATGGAAAGGGAGTGCAATGAGCTAAAATTTATATACAAAATTAAAACATTCATTGTTTAGCGTTGTAGCGGCTTTTTACAAAGGAATGGTGGCTTTTTACAAAGGAAATTTTCTTATTGGTCAAATTTTGTCCAACACTGGATTACCAGTAATAATTAATCTGACATTATATTGTAAATAATTCCAGTGACATAATTTTGGGTACTGGATAAAATGAATAAAAGAAAGAAAAATTACTCATTTTCTCCAGATTCAATTCCCAAATTTATGTTAAAATCATTTGCAGTAGAGCTATGAGAAGCACTCATTTTTATGATCAATTTATCATTAAAATGAAAAACCTGATGCATGGAAAAAAATCCTTTTATATAACATTTCCCAAATTAATCCCAAAATCCAGGAGCTCTGTGAGCAAATTCCATTTAATTTGCAATAAGAAAAATATGTGAAAAACATATTTATTACATATTGATTCCGTTAATATCAACAACAATTGACATAAACTGCTATGGTGGCATTCCCGTAAAATTAAATAGCCACTATATGGTTAGATATATTGATTTGTATTAAGAACACTAGAAGCAAATAAAAAAACTGTCAATATTTTAACCAACTTTAAAGAAGTGCAAGATCATGTGAATCATATATTTTTTTTTAATCAATAGAGGAAATGGATATAAATAAATCCATTATTGATTGTTTACATCCCTTCATAACAAATAGAAAGTAAATCATCAAAATACAAACTAAAAACCAAGTTTTGGAATTGCATTAATGGAGTCCTACAAAGGTTCATATTCTGAGGAATAATAGTGATTTTCACTACTGATGCCATAGCCAGACATTTTTCACCAAGATTTAAATATATTGATGATCTTACAGTCATATGTACTGGAGAAATGATGAATATTAACGATATTGAAATCAGTGCTAAATATTGTGGTGTGTTAAAACAAAAATTATGTAACATGACACTGCAATAAATAGTATGAATATTAATATAAAAATACAGGATGAAATGTTACAAATGTAAAGTCATGCAAAATTTTAGTAAGTTTGGTACACAATAATAATGTAAAATATATTGTTAAAAAATGTTATAAAAAGGTTTTTTTTCTTTAATTATACTAAATTAGGAGGCCTAATGTAGGCTTATATGTGCTAAAACTATATATTGACTTATATTAGACCATTTGTAGAATATATTATGGAAGTGTGGTCTAGTTCTCTAACAAATGAACAAGATAGAACCATGAATCTGTGCAAAAATTAGCCCTTAATTACAATTTTACTAATATATGTAGATCACAATATACAACTAAAAAACTTTGAACTTGAAGCTTTAAGAGAAAAAAAATAAAGATATCGGATAAATTTGTAATATCTTTTTTTAAAAAAAAATATGGTGTTCATTTAACTGTAACCAAAGGCTTTATTTATTTATTTATTTATTATTAAGGCCTTTTAATCAAAGCTTTTCAGCAAAAAAAACAAAAAAACAAGTATATACAAAAAAAAAAAACAAGAAGAAATCATAGAAAAATACATATTCATTATCAAAACAAGAACAAGTAAAAAAATAGAATACTCTAAAAACTATATCATTTACAGAAATTCCTCATTACCCAGTAATACAATATCCAAAGCTTTCTTGAAAGAACTCATAGAACAACCACCAAATATATCATTGGGTAGATAATTCCACCCCCCCACTACTCTATTACTAAAAAAAATATTTTAATGATATTATTTGAAAACCAATTATTTTACACCTGTGGCCTCTGGTGCGGCACTCTCTCCCAATTACATATAGGGTTCTTGTATTTCTTTCTAAAACATCCAATTTATAAGTAAACAATAAGTCCTCCCCCCCCAATAAAGCCTTTGTTGTGGAGTAAAAATCTTAAATTCACTGAGATTAAGAAGTCTAGATTCATAAGGTAAATTAACAAAGTGAAAAATTAATTTATCCACATCACCTCTATTTTTGATGTAATAAATAGGGTGATAATAGTCAATCACACCTTGAATGTAAGTTTTATAAATTGAAGAGAACAATGTAACAGCGACATGAGTAAATAAATAAAAAGTTTAAGCAAATTTTTGGGAGATATATTTAACTAGGTTGCAGTCATGCAAGATAAAAATAAAGTGTTGGTCAAAGTTAATACCCAAGTCTTTGAATTGATCCACTTCTCTCACAACTTTAGCACAAATAGATATGTCAATATTCATTTGCTTTCCAAGTTTCATAAAAACAGTTTTATCATGATTAATTACTAAGCTATTCTCACTAAACCATTTACTCAAAATATTAAGGTCATCTTGCAGGTAATTAACATCAGTAAAATATTGTATAACACTAATAATTTTCAAGTAGTCAGCATAACTGACAACCTTTGAAAGAGTTAAATGAGGAAAATCAGATACTAAAATATTAAACAAAGTAGGGGCTAAAATAGTTCCCTGAGGAAGACCCTTGAAACAAGAAAATTGTTGAGATAAAACATCATTAATAGACACATAACAATATCTGTCAATCAGAAAATAATATATCCACTTTGCCAAGTCAATATCAAAACCCAGTCTAAGCATTTTAGAACAATGATAAGTGGGACAAACATTGTCGAAGGCTTTTGACAAGTCTACTAACAAATTAACAACTGTGAAACCACTATCATCATTTCAGTCCAATAGTTCACAAAAAAGCCTATAATAAGTTATCCACACAGCCATGGCGTTTTCTGAAACCAAATTGCCCATCCGACAATATCCTTAAGTTTTCCATTTGAAACAGTTAATGTTTAAGAATTATATTTTCGGTTATTTTACTAAAAATATTAGTCATAGAGAAGTTGTGAGAATTTTCCAGATTATCCCTATTCCCATTTTTATGCTTAGGAATGATGTAATAGGTTTTCCATTCTAAAAGGATGTAACATTGAGACATTGAAAAATTAATTATCTCAAAAATATAAGTTATAAAAAAAAACTAGATGTGTTTTAAGAAAGCTAAATGAGATTGAATCCGGACCTCTGGTACTAGAGTTTTTAACAGATTCAACTACGCTAATCAACTCTCCCATCTCAACTGAAAGATTAGATTGTATGTTTGAAAATTTATCTTTCAAAGAATATTTTGAGCTTAGGATCCAAAGGAGAATGACCATCTTTATCAGATGTAAAAAAAATGCCAAAAAGGTTAAATAGTAATTTTGGGTTAAAATAAGTGATTTGACCATATTTTATTTTAAATTCTTTAACATCATTTAGGTTAATTATTACTAAAGTACTTGAAAATACATTTATAGTCCTTTTTTATGTTTTCTGCTATAAGATTAGAGTATGCAATATTGGATTATTTTATGGAACAATCCTTTGAGGTTTATAGATTCCTTATAAACCTCAAATGATTGTTTCTTTTGTTGTTTCAATTGTATGATATTATCAGATAGCCATTCCAGCTGAGCACAAGTTTTATTAACCCTTTTAATATGGTATTGTTATCATATTTATCCATGACACCTTTAGCATGATTTAAAAATTCAGCATACCAGAGCTCACAAGATTTTCCAAAAACGATTCCTGTATCAAATTCAATCAAATTTTCAAAAATCAGTTGTGTATCTATTTCTCTTATAGTTTTAACATAAAATTGATTTTTACTTTTTCCAACAACTGTCATAAGATCACTTTCAATAGTTATATGATCACTTTTACCCAGAGGCATAAAAGAAGTAATATTCATAATTAATTCAGAATCATTGACAAATAGAAGATCCAAACAAGAAGATTGGTGTCAACCAAGTATCAAATTTTATCATTTGAGTTAAACAATGTTAAATCACAAGATCAATGAGTAATTGTTCATAAAAACCACCATTATAGGTAATATTATACCAGTTAATATTTGGAGTATTAAAGTCACCTATAAGTGCAAAATATTTCATTTTCTTGGAATTAATATATATATATACATTGACAATATTTTTAATAACTAAATTATAGTAGTTATTTGGATAATTAGAGGCTGTGTATATAACACCAAGTAACAAAGAATAAGTGCCCAAGGCAATCAATTCAGATTGATCCTCTAAATCTTTTATCACATGGTATGAACAACAACAATACAGATAAATATGTAACCCACCACCACCAGAAGAAGTCCTGTCTCTTCTAACTATTGCCTAATCCTTCATATATAAAGTTTAATCAAGGGCATTTGGTTTCAGCCAAGATTTTATGTCAGGATATAATATAGGAATGCTAATAACTTTTATAAAGAATATATAAGAACAGCTAGATGCATGCAATCATCTATACCGTCACTGATAAATCTTATTACCAAAAATAAAAGTAAATAGTATTTTAATTAGTTCAATTTCAAAATAAATATTAATATAAAACTTTGTTTTTATTTTTACAATGATGTGCATTTATGTAATTAATTCTCAAATACTTTGTGATAGAGTGTTAATATGTTTTTGTCATAATCAATATGTATATGCTGTTTAGTTTGTCTAATAAAAGTTCAATTAATGGGATGTATTTTTAACTGAAATTATTAAGAATTTTTGGATATGTAGAAAGCAAGACTGTAACCCTTCTAACAGAGTTGTTTATTTTTGAGTAATTGGCTGATATTGCAATAGAATAATCTAAGGATCCTCTGATAAAGAGATTATATAAAGTCATAAGGAGTTTGAAAGAGAAATAAATGTTTGAGGTAAAGTCAATTAAATTAAATCTATCAAAGTAATTTAGATGATGTAAAGGATATTTGAAATTCTGATACCTAAAAAAAGATACAGTTAGAAAAATAGGTAAAAATAAAACTTTAATTGATGTAACATGAACATATAAATGAATATCCATTACATATATATAGATAAATGCATTATTAGTTTTCAAATAGTTAATATGTGCCATTGAGACTAGTACATTGTTAGGCAAAATCAAGAGAAAAAAAAATGGAAGTTATATTTGTTACAGATTGAAAATTGACATGTTAANATATAAATTAATTAAGAAAAGTAAAACCAAATTAAATAAATAAATACGAGCCTCATTTACAACTAGTAGTTAATAAATATAAGTTGATTTTAATAATTCTTGGAAAAACTTTAAAGGATGGCAAATGATGTCCCAGTCCCATAATCAGTCAGGAAAACAAAACATACCAGATGAAATCATAGTTGATCAAATACAAAATCTCAAAAAATAATGTTTGTCAGGTGAAATTAGCATAATGTTAACAATCACACAAACTTGAAACATGCAAAACTGTCCATATGAAATCAATACATTTAGTGAATAAGTTCACACAATTTTTTTTTTGTGTGAACTAATTCACTATATGTATTGATCAGAAGTTTCAAAAAAGCAAATCAGAATGAAAGAAACTGTATTCCTTAAAACATTATTAACGGGATAGATCAATCACTGTAAACCAGAAGTACACAGAGAAAACATAATTTAAAAAAAAAATAGTCTATAGCAATTCTAGAGTTTTTGGAGCAGTATAGTGCTTATGTAGAAAAAAAATTGCTAAATAAGCAAATAACATTTAGTATCAGGAGATTAGACTAATCCAAAGGGCTAATAATAAGCCTAAATACGCAAATCAGAGAACAAAAGTTTTATACTAATCTTAACAATTCAGTGCTTATAGCAATAGTAGTCCTCAAGAGAAACACAAATGACAGCAAATTGTTAATAAAATAATAAAGAGAAAAACTATTTACAAACTAAAAAAAAAAAAAATGGCTGAGATGCTGTGAAGGCTCCTTTACATCTAGATAATCGCTAAAATTTATAATACAAATAGAATACTGTAATTTATTTTAAAAATATACTGTGTACAGTGTATCAGAAAATAATTCAAGTAAACATTTAAATTTTAAAAAATATATACTGTATACAGTATAAAAAATAATTCACCTTAACTTAATTATGTCTTATTTGAATTTTATCTTGTTGATCTTACTCACTGACCATTGAGAAACTCCACATACAGTTCTATTTAAGTTAGGTTGAAATAGTGGCTAGAAAACTGATAACTGATTCAAGTAAACATTTGTTTTTTGAAGGGGTTTTCACCTACAGTATGTAGGACAGAATAAATAAGTAATTATATATATATTTTTTTATTTCTTTCCGCCTTTGCATTTATCGCCTATGAGAGCAAGTATACGGTGTGGTAACTGATAAAACAAGCCAGTTTCATCAGCATTGGAAATGTCAATGGGATTGTATTCAACAATAATTCTTTTAAATTCTCATCATGCCAATTTGTAACTGCATCCCATGGTACAATATTATTTTTTCCCAAATTATTTTTGCTGGTATGCTATAATGCTCTTGAAACCTGTTGAGCATTCAAACACTTCCCTGGAATGTTTCATGACCGAACTTGCTAGTAAAGTATTTAGCTTTTTCACAAAGGAGCAGACTGCTTACAGAGATTGTTTAGCATGAATGTCTGTAAACCAATTAAAACAGCCTTCACACTGGCCAAAACATATTTCTTTCGCTGAGGTCCTAATAATGGGGCTGCATGTTTTTTTTCTTCAGTTTTCTCCCTATCTTTAATAGGAGTTGACAAGGTTGGTGGGGTTATTACAAAAGCCTTAGCAACATCTCCCTTCTTGTGGTTTCCATCTACTGCTGCAAGAATTTAGCTTTTACTTCCAAAGTAAATTGTCATGCTTTTAATAATTTTCTCATTCCTGTTTCTTATGTAATTCAACAAGTAATAATTAATTGTCCGTTATCAAATTTATATTTAAACTCATAGCATGGGNTGAATTGAAAATATGTATGAATAAATTAATAAAATAAAAAGAGGAGAAAAATATTTTTTCTTTTAATTAATCCAATAAAAAACAGTTTATTTAAAAAAATAATAATAAAGGCGCCTTTATTAAGAAGGTCACGGGTACCACATTCTCTAGTTGAAAACTTGTAATTAATAAACAAACTAAAAGTGCTCAAAAATTAGAAACAAAATAAACATGTAGCAATACATTTTATTTTAATGAAATGATGTCTCAATTTTGTTCTAATGAGTTATTTTTATTGTGTTCTGATAGTTTTAAGTTTATGTTGCAGTGGAATTTTTTTTGCAATACTAAATTTTGTTATATTGAATATATTTAACCTTACAAGAAGCAAATTTTACATTTTTTTGTCAAGGTTGTAGCCGACCTATCAGCTATTATTAAAAATACACAGTTATTTTTTTTTTTAATTACAAAATCATTTAGGTAATGAATTTATTTAAAATAATATTCAACATCTAATTCTAGTACATGAAGGGTTAATCTTACCTAATCTCTAAAACATTGTTACATGATTAAAAACACTTATTACTTCGTCATGAGAGGAAAATATAATATTATTATATATCTTTTTACAATTTTAACTAGACCAAAAACTAACAACAAGCTGTGAAGATGGAATGTTCAAAGTATGAAAATCAAATGTCTCTATCTGGACTAAATTAGGACTGGACACTGTATCCTGACAGATAAATATCTCAGCTTTAAATCGACCTTGCAATTGATAACATTATTGAATTGAATAATTTAATGTTTTCCTCCTATCTCTTTAATTGATTTTTGTAGATCTACAAATAAGAATACAAGAAACATTGGAGGCCTCATCGACTGACTGCCATTGTTCCGGAGAGCACCAACACCAAAAAGGACTAGATTATATAATCCCGACTCACCCATGGAGTAGAATATATAGAAATTTGCTGTCGAGGGATCAATAGTAGCACTGCGCCTCTCTCTCTATCAATAATATATTATAAGTAAGTGCCTTTGTCATGTCTTGAATGAGATGTACTATTAAGTTATAATATATCTTTGTTTCAGCTAACTCAATATGTTGTCTTAGCATAGCCTATTTCCTTACTTATTTTACCGTTTCAATTGTCTTTACCACATTAGAGGTGTTAAGGTGTCGATAAAAGGGCTGACCAAAGTTACGGCAACATGGCTTAATTAGCCATATTTATATAAACACTGCATAAACTGATGATGCACTCTAAAGTGCATGTATCGAGTCAAATATATTCATAAAGCTAATTTAAATGTTCATGTTTAATTCAATATTAAACTGTTGAGTTGGCAAACCTTCTTGTCATGGACTGTGGTTTGTTTAACCGGCCCAACAACATATTTCTGCAAAACCTGTTGATATTGTTGGGTCAGCATGAATGACCTGAAGAATAATGGCCGGCTTTTAGTAAATGTCAGCTGGCAGAAGATTTATTGAAACCTTTTTGTTTTGTCAATTGTACTGCAAGAAAGCTTTTATTTTATATCTACTGTATGCTAACTTCCCTAATTGTTTTACAATAAAAAGCAATTAAGTTGAAGCATAAAATCCATTGTCTCTTTAAATAATTTGATCTATGTCATTGGCTTAAATTTATAGTGTTTGCGGTTGAAGTCAGACTTATGTTTTTACATACATTTAATTGCTTTTCTAAACTTAAAATGTTTCATTTATAATTAGTAAAATTATTTTTTTAATCAATACCTTGTCCACTTAGGTTAATGATTAGTATAGTATGCTGAAATGGACTTTCATTGTTAGGTGTCCAGATACATATTTCTACTAACGTTGAACTTGGTCTCCTTTGTGATTATTGTCGTATCCAGTTAGTTATTATTTTTTTATGTTTATGTATGTTTACATTAATGTTCATGGTATAATTTGGTAAGTCTATTTTCATATTAGCTAGCAATTATTTCAATAATGCAGTTATAAAGTTATCTCATCACAGTTGTAGTTGGTCATACCTCTCTTGATCTTCTAGCTACATATCTGGAGATCTTGAAATGTTTTAAGTGAAACTTTCTTCCAGCTTAAATTTGTATCTGTATAAGAGGTTTATTAGAGTGCAGTTTTTGACTAAATTGGATTGTTTCTCTTATCATCTACATATATAAATATGAGTTTGGATTTTATGCAATCTAGCCTCAACTCTGAATCAATTATAAAATATGAAATACATAACGGCTACAGTACTGCACAATGATAAAAAAAAAATGTTTGAAAAACTTATTTGTTGTTTATTAACTTATTACTTTACAATTTATGAATTCATTAGATTTATTACAATAATGAAATAAATAGATTCAAAGGTGAAATAAATATTTTTTTGTATAATATATTTCAATAGAAAGATAGCAAACAATTGAGAGTACAAGTAAATCATAATACAATTGTACAAAACACCATCATTTTGAAAGAAACATACATTGGTCTACTAATTTAAAAGAGAAAACAAAATTGTATTTAATACAACAAGGAATTTTATTATATTATCCAAAAACGTTGTGAAAACTTACATCTTTATTTGAGAAAATGAAGGATTTTGTTGGACATTTTCATATATTTTTTGTAAATCAAAATTTCTACAAAATCATTCGACAGGTCTTCTGTTCTAGACATTTTTTTTTCACTCATTCTTGGTTGACAGTATGTAAAACTATTCCCTGATTTAAATTTCAAACCATCCTATTTCCATGACAAGCAGACTTGCCGACTAACAAAATACCCTTATTTCTCTGATCATCTTGTTTTCTGATATTAATCAAGTGATGTCAAGCCATTTAGAATCATGAGAGAAATGGAGTTTTTCATAAAATTTGCAAACGCTAAGAACTTTTTAGCTTTTATGATCTCTCCACTCTATAGAAAACATAAAAAATTAAATGATTTTGATGATTTGTAAAAAAATCCCTATCATTTTAATACCCTCTTATATACAAATTATATTTTACATAAGACAAGCATTCAAAATATAAATCATAATAAATAAAAAAAAAAATATTTTATTTATTTAAAATACAAACATTAATGTAGTCAATATACTATCTTCATTAATGTGTTATGATAGACTGGGAAATGCTTGTCGTTTATTTATTTTAATATATTTAATGTTTTAAAACTATTATTTTCATTATGTGCTATTATTAGAGTTAAGTATGTTTTTGTTTGGAAACAACATCAAATGTTATTTTTGTTGATGTTGTTTTTCTCTTAAAGTTTTTATTATTATGATTACAATTATGATGATAATTGAAAGATTGCATTGTGTGTGTGTGTGTTGTTAGAACCAAGATAGGAATTTGAAATATGCTATAAATATTGTACACACTTTGTTGAAATAGCTTTGGGCGACAATAGCCTAGCATGATTTATTAATATGTTAATTTGATAATTTGAGTTTTGATTTGTTGTTAGCCTATAACCTGCATTACTTTCAAGGCTGGCAGTATGTTCATGGAACTTAGAAGTTATTTTATTAATTATTAGCATATTGATGAGCTAAATATATTCAATATTAACCCTTCTAATACCAACTTTGTTTTCTGTCACTGAGTACCACTAGGGTCACCTGTGGCCCCATTAATATTTTCCTTCTTTTGCTAGTAATATTATAAAAAAATAATTATATACCACAACTTTATTTATATAATAAATATATTTTATG
>PXIH01S0011931.1:10823-21630 GCA_003024985.2 Euperipatoides rowelli | reverse complement strand
GACAAATTAGGGGGTTTGGAATTCTTTAAAATTATCAACTTTAAAGTAGTTTTTAAAGAAAAAAAATTACATACGATTATTAAAGACATATTAAACTATTAAAAAAAAAAGCAGACTTTCAAAAAATTTATTTTTAGTGATATGATGAGAGAAAAAAAACTATACATGGCAAGTTTGCATGAGTCAGTGTATATTGTGATGATCGTTTGGCTTATAATACTTTTATTCGGTATAATATTTATTTAATTATTCTCTGTTTACATTTGCTCACACATTCCATATGTTTTGTTTACATCTGTGACGTGTTTACTTTAATTAGTAAATACGTCACAGATGTTCTAACTCTGGAATGGGCAAGTCAATGCTAATTTATTAATTATACATTATGTATAATTAAACTGTACAGTATAAAAGGCTTCTCCTGTTAACCTTTGTCGCATTCCTTTGGAGAGTGCCTGCCATCACAATTAGATGACAGGCAGCTATCCGACGTTCATCCATTCCTAATAAATTATGTATTATGTGCATTATTTTATTATTTCTAATATGCCGGCTAGCAAGTTGGCTAGTCAGTAATACTTACCAGTGTAAATAGAGGTTTATTTATCACCATAATAAACAGAGATATTTATTTACAAAGCATTTGCAGTTTTGCCTTCAGATTTATTTACAGTATACCATAGTAACCAAATATCAGTCCAGCATTCGTTAGCAACCAGTTCCACTGGCATTTCACAATTTTCCTCTCCGCCCACTTCATTCTGTATTGGTTCTGATCCCACCCCCCCAGGGAGAGAGTTTGTTATAGTGGCACCCGAACTGTGACACAATTTGTTATAGTGGCGCCCAACGTTATGAAGGAAATAATATTCACTCAAACCTGGTTATCTTTCAGGAACCAATCATGATGGAAGCAGCTCACAGCCGTTGAAGCAAACTCGAGGCGAGGGTCTGGATCTGTCCCGAGTATGAGGTACCATCACCGAGTCTGTGAAAGTCCAAACCAGATGAAGATTGTTAATACAAGGACATTTTTTTCTCACTTTTAAAAAACTTTGTTCTTAATCTCGCAGTAAGTCAGGCTTACTGCGAGATTAAGAACATATATAATGTATTGACTTTCATTTACGTTAGAAATGGCAATAGATATTTATGTTGTTTATTTAAGGGAATATTACGAATAACTAAATGATATTTTGGAAATAATAATTATGATAGTGACCGAGGAAGGATAACTAATTATATTGACCAGGGAGTGATAACTCATAAGAAACATATCCCGGCGTATAATTCAGCATCTCCCGGCACTAGATTTTGAAAAATTTAAATTATATTGTAAGGACATTTTTGATGTGTCTTTTTTCTAATGCATAAAAGCAATTTAAAATAATAATGAATTTTAAAAGGTTGAATAGAATTGTATACAATAACGTTAAAAAAATTAAAGCTNGTATTTTTCTTTAATTTCTTCTTGATAGTAAATACTCAAGAAAAAGTCTTTATTTACCTTCAGCTTGGAAAGAGTTCTAATTTATAAATGAATAAACAACACAAAAAGTTCTTTCAGCAAAGGATGGGAATCTTTAGTTGATTTATTTAGCTTTTTCTTCTTTAGGACATCACAAAATTTGTTGTAAGCTAGCAGTTTGTCTGAGAGGCTTTTTCTTTCTTTCATTAGTGAAGCAAGATTGACTGCTCACTAATTGTTTAACAAGTTGGATAATCTAATGAGATTTAAGTTTTTGTTAATTCAACAAAACAAGAAACTCGATACTGTCCTGGTTTGTTTATTTACTATGTTGAGGAAAAAATGATAAAAATGATTGAAACTTGTTTAGTCATTAAAAGGTTGGATTAATATAATTGAAATTGGTTAGTGATGGAATTATTCTTGAATCATTTTGAAAAACATTGCTTGGTTATTAGATTTATAAGTAAAATTGTCTGATTATTAATTATTATTGGGAACTAAGGAAATCATATGTTTTCCTCCCTTTACTATAATACAGACTATCAAAAAAATGAATTATGTTTTAATAGAGCCAACTTACAGTGTACGCAGATAAAAGTGGTCAAAATGGTTGTAAGGCCTGGTAATTTATCAATTGGTTGTACTGTTGATTTGATGGCCGCAAGACTAGAACAAGCACTAAAACATCTTTACAGCAATTTAGCTGAAGCTAACTCTGAATTAAAACTGGAGTTTTGGACAATCAATCTGGTGATATCGGAGATTCAGGAACAAGACAAAATTTATTATTAGTGTATTAGTTTAACAAAAGATTTTGGCAAGATCAAACAGCAGTGCACCCAAGGAATGAATAGTTCACTATTTCCGTGAATATATAATTCTTCTGCTTCCAATGATAATTTAGTAGAATATTTTAGTTTATTTAAAAAATATGCTCGTTCTAGGGTTTACAAGGGATTTCCCAGATTCCTATACCATCCTGTACCAAGTACCTTTTGTTGAACTCAGCAGGTAGAAAAATGAGTCATAGTGAAGCATAAAAATACATAATTATTAATATTTGGTTAGAAAAGGCATTTACATAACTAATATAAAAATTATCATTCTAGGTTTCATAGGTGGCTAAAAAATAATCATTATCAAAACAAGGAGCTACTCTCTATCGGTTTTATTAGCCAAGAAAATGAAAAACTGTTTTTATTGTTTCAGAGCAGTTTACGATTCTTTTGAGCGCAAGATTCCTTTTTATGCATTTACTTTCAAGCAGTCAGTAGCGGACGAGTGAAAACATGGAATGATGCAAATGTAAAGAGAGTTTTGGCTAAATTCCATCAAAGAGCGATTAATAAAAGAAATCTAGGAGAAGTTTATTCTGACAACTGTGGGTTATGTTTATTCCTTTTTCAGACAGACTTTAATTATATTTTAAAATAAATGTCTGTATATAGAACAGAAACAAAGCTGGCCTAGATAATAGAGATTTCTGTTTCTCCCTTTATTATTATCGTTAGACCTTAATTAAATGTGTAAAAAAGTTCTGTCTATTTTTGAAAGGGAATTATAAAGACTCTCTTATTTAATAATTATTTTAATACAATTGATCAACTAAAAAGTAACTCAAAAAACACAATTTAAATTTACATACATATAAAAATAAAAATTTTGAAATATAAACAAATACACAGTAGCCTATACAACTGCTGCAGATTAGGCTATACATATAGTATTTATTTGTTTTACTGTTGATATACCGTATATCTAAATTCTGGGATTTGATATTTATTTTGTATAAAGTATAAGGCTGGGTAATGTACAATAGGCCTTAAACAAAATCCCACTAGACTTTTATTACAATATTTAGTCTCAGAATTTATGAGATCTAATATTTGTTTATAAAGTATTAATATACAGTCATCATCACAACCAAATATCTAAATGGATTATTTATTTAATCATTAGAGTTCTTTTCCAAGATACAAGGGCTAAAGATTTATTATTATTGGCATTGAAAAGAATAATTTTGTTTATTTATTAGACTAATGACTACCTTTAGTTTAAATATTCAAACTCTGAGGTTTGTGATTAATTTCATAACAGATTATCTAATGCCCAGCTATAATTTCATGATAAATTTTTAACTATATTAGTTTTTTTTATGTTGGACTAGCTATATATAATTTCCCAATTTTTACCAATTTTTGTGGAATGTAACTTGTTGGTTTTGCAGTTATATTTCTACAGTCCGGTTACGGTTGGAAGGGCTTTCTCACGGTTTAGATTGAAAATATGTACATTTAGACAACATCTGGGTCTGATTGTGGCTGAATTAATACTCTAGAGATTTATATCACTAAATAATATTATTATATACGATAATACGTCCCAACCAAACAAAAAGAAATGATTAAAAGAAAAAGCTTTCTTGCTTATCTCTATGGGAAAATCAGTAAAACAAAGTTTTATACAAAAACAAAAAAAAACTATTGTAAAATTTATGAGAAATCTTTAATCTTAATCAAAAATGTAAGAAAAACAAAAAAAAACTAGTTTTAATTAAATTAGGAAAGTCTGGTTAGATGTCATAATGCTTTAAAGCTCTCAATATGTCTACACCAAACTGCACCCTAAAAATGTTGAACGAGAGGCTACAAAGACAGGCCCGACGAAGTATATGTGAGTGCAACCAACTCTTATCCATATGAAAAAGGCTTCCCGATTCTCTTTATCCTACTAAGGATTACTTGCAGACCGAAATTAACTGGCGGTCACCTGCAATTGTCGAGAATGGGAGGGAGAAGCTCATTCAGGCGACAGGCTGAGCTTGCCCAATATTCATCAACTCTTTATGAAGAGTACATAACCCGGTGAAAATCTCTTTTAGAATCATTCTGGAAAGGGTGTGATAGCGCTGCTTATACAGCATACTCACGAGAAGAATTTTGGGTCCGAAAATGTAGACGGAGAGGTATTTCACCTATTTTTGAAAAAATTGATCAAGGGATGAATACCATTGATGTCTTCACCGCAGACATGGGTAGCATCAGCCTGAAGGAGAAACCTGCATTGACAACTTCAATCAGGACTCAGATTACCTATGATCCTGAAGCTGCGTGCTTTAGACCATCATAAAGCGGCGGTCAAGAAACACATAGCCGAAGGAAACATCGTAAGTCACATGTAAAGTAAAGTCCGTAAAGTCAAGTTTGGTGGGAAGCAGTACTGCACTTGTCAAAGTAAAAGGAAGGGAACTGTCCAAGTTAGCAAAAGCATCCAAACCAGTGTTATCCGTTGCAGACCCCACAGAAGACGTAGGGCAGCCGATTGCAAGGCGCTGCCCAGAGAAGAAATCACTGACATTTTAATTTTTAAAAAACATTAATATTTCTTCAAATCCAGTGACTTAATTAATCTTGTGGATTTTTTAATAACAAAATATAACTGTTTGCTTTAAATATCTCTTTTTATTTTTGATGTGAAAAAAAGCTTTGAATTATTTATTGAGATATATAATTTTGCAAATTAATTAAATCTATTATTTATTTTAACAACAAGTATAATGTCTTCTGCTGAAAAATCTCTCAATCATTCTGACATGGCACACAATGTAAAACAAGAACAAAAAAAAAAATATTTTTTGAATAAAAATGTATAAATTTGTGGAGCAAATTTGAAACTGGAGTTTTAGTTGAAGGAACAAGTCAAGCCTAAACCCTTTAACGCCTGTGTGTATGCAGTGTCGTTATTTATATACAGGTAACTGAATATTCCTAAGCAATTTATAATTACTGGCCAATTACTTGTTTAAAGTTTGTTTTTATGGTTCCGATATAAATCTATACTAGTCAAGCTGATGTATGTTATCCCTTTATAGACCTCATGATGTGTCCTTTTAGTTAAACTAGATAGAAATGTTTCTACAAACTTCTTTTTCTCAACCTATTTTTTTCTTTAATAGTAAGAAACCTTCTCTAAAAATTGATTGTTATGCTTTCCATTATGAACTAAACCTATATGTAAACTGTGTTTGTTTATCCGTGTGGTTTAAACATCGAAAATGTACTAGCTGAAATAAAAGTTTTTCTGCATGTAGCGAAACTTTTAAAATGAGTGGATATCATCTAGAATCCCATGTATTTTGGACCTTATTTTGATCTTTATATCATTTTGACGGTCATGAGTTCCATGTGTTTTGTACTACCGGAAGACCGTTAAGTGTTTAAGTTCAAACATAGGTTTATATTTTTTATGTGTTCTGAATTTTTCTGTTTATTTGACTATAAGTTTGAACTAAGCAAAGCCTTTAGGGGTTTTGTGTTTCGAATTTTCCTTATTTAAAAACTTTAAAGAAATGTGCAGCTAAGAATCAATATATTTTGAACTTTTTTTTTAGTGCTGTTAGACATTTCGGTTGATAAAATGTGCACGCAGCTAAGGGTTCATGTGTTTTGAACTTTTTCTTATTACTGTTACGCACATCTTTGATGTACTCTTGGGGGATTTTTCTTTTCTTTTCTTTTTTTTTTTTTTTTGGAACTGTAAGAAAAAACGCTTTCCTTTTTTTTTTTCTATTACTTCGCACTTCCCTTGCCTATTCTTGGTCTAGAGGAGTAGCGATTATTTTGGCGCTTGCGCTCTGGTCTGATGTGTGTGTGTCAGTTCCTGAGAGTTCGCTGACTTGGGACAATTTCTTGCAATATGTCCGTGCATTTTACATGACAAGACACTATGAGGGCTGGTCATACGTGCAGCACCACTACTTCTGAGTGGGGACCACTGTCTTTATTTTTAACGAATTGACCTATGTCCTCTGTTGATGCTTCATTAGCAGCTATTGCCTGTATTTGGCTCCCTGCCTTATTTCTATTGGAAAAGGACCTTTTATCTTTTTTTGGTTCGAATTGTTTATAATTAGAATTATATTTACAGTCCACAGTATGATCTGTGTCTAGTACACTTGACTTCATCATACCGACAGCTCTGTAGTGCTAATCAAGGTCTAACATTAAGGTTATGTCTTCCATGAATGAAGTTGGGTTGTGTTTTAATAAATCTTATCTCTTAGCCGATTTTAGTATACCTTTTTCGACTTGCATTAGTAGGATCTCCTCTCTCATTTTGGGAGTCCATCTTGGTCCTAGAGCATTAGTAGCTGCCATTAATCTTTGTTGATACGCTCCGAAGACTCTCCTTGCTTTTGTATGCAAATATTGTAGTATCATCTTTTATTTATTATAATTAACATGTTTCAAATAAAAACAAAGAAATTTAAATTATAATTTAAAATTATTTTATACCTATAAATTTTTACTATATACTGGCCTACTATGCTAGTATAGTAGCATCCACTGTTATATACTTAAAATGTAAAATATATAATGTACACAGAATCCAGCTGGTTTAAATGTAGGCCTAGTGCATAATGAATTTATTGTAGTCTGAACTTTTGTATATCCTATTAAATAATTTTACAAATAATATAGCTTATTTTGTTTTTCTTACACAATATTACTAAGTCATAATGTGCCCACTTTGCAGATCCAGATTTTTTTATTTTGTTTCTTTTCTCTTTGACAGACCTCTCTTTCAATGTTCTCCATTTTTTTTTTTTTTGCGTCAGGTACTAATATATATATATATATATATATATATATATATATATATATATATATAGAGAGAGAGAGAGATAGAGAGAGACTATAGTACTTCAACAATCTGATATTATGTACAATAAAAGCTTTGCAGTGATCATGTGCCATTAGATGAAGCAGTATCTTCTAGCTTTTTGCCCCATATAAGTTTTCAGTATAACAAAATTGTTGTTTTTGACTTTACCAAAAAAAAACAAAAAACAATACCATCCATAATTCTTTGGCAGAAATCCTATTCCCATCCCTTACTAACTGGACTTTTCCTCTACATTGCCACTGTAAAATCATATGTTTTACCTATTATTGTCATAATATAAATAAGCTAAATATTAATTATAAGAAAACTGTTTTAATGATAATTAGTTATAAAAAAATCTGATAGTGAATACTTTTTGAACAATGTAGTCCTACCAATTGTATGTGTTGATTCACATACAGACCTTCGATATGTAATAGACAATAAACAAACATTCAAAAATCAAGTGAATTCCAGTATATAAAGAGCCAATGGATATTTTGGTTTAATAAGAAATGGTCTAAATTATTTCACTGTTTCATCTTTTAAAATTGTTTATAGATCCGTATATTTAGCCATTTTTACTACTATCTAAACCAGGGGCCGTCAACCTTTTTTTACCTACCGCCCACTTTTGTATGTTTGTTGATCAAAAAATTGTGTTACCGCCTACTTGTAATACATTTTTTTAATAGGCTATATACAGAAATTCATTTAAATTAAATGAATTTCTGCATCTCCATCGATACAGAGCTTAGTGCGTTAGCTCTTTAAATTGAAAAAAAAAAAGTTATACGTGCAAACAATAAAGTTTATGAAATGGAAGCTGTTCAATAGTAATAGATTCGATGAAACCCGTCTTCAGATACTCTGATAAAGGTAAATACCCATGAGCGTATTTCAAATTCAAATTCTTTTTTTGAAACATCATACATGGGTTCACAACAATGACTTTATGTGGATGCGTGCTTACTTTCACAAATCTAACTACATAGTCTGTAGTGCAAAACCAAAGTTATAACCTAGGCAAACTAGTGTGTGTGCAACATCAGCACAATTTACGTTAATGGAAATCACAATAACATACAGTATGTCTGAAGCTGATAAACTTTAAATAATAAATTAAAATTTTGTCATTTATAAAAGTGGAAATTAAAAGTAATTAAATAAATAAAGTGAGATTGTCAGCACCAGTATTACTGACCAACTTTTGTTACAATGGACAAAATCCCCACCGCCCACCATAATAGTTGAATCGCCCACTAGACAAAAAATCCTAATGCCCACCAATAAAGCTGAATTGCCCACTAGTGGACGGTAGGGACCAGGTTGACGAACGCTGATTTTTTTACGGTTGGCATGTGTTTGTCTGAAAAATATTATTTTTCAGACAAACACATGCTAACCGTAACCTATTATTAAGTTAAGTTAAGCAGCAGGATTAGTCTTTAGACTTTTCCCTAATTATTATAACTTATTATTTTAGTGACATGAAAATTAAAGTTGGTCTATTTAAAAAATTATATGCGTCTTTGTTAAAATTTAGGATTAGGGGCTTTATTTGATTTCACATTATATAATGTAGGCTACTTCAATTTTGTTCTTTTAATAAATCAAATAATATCGGTACAGTGCCTATAATATTATAGGCACTGTAGCCTAATATCGGTAAGTATGCTAAACGAAAATGTTGATTGCATAAGAAAGGCCTGGGATGAATAGGTTATGATAGATGGCCCACTCGACAGTAAGCTACTATCAATAATTTTATACTTCATTATTTTACTAGTAGAGCTTTTAATAACTGTAGGTAAATCGTACGACGCTGCAATTTATTACGTAAGCAAAAATATTATTGTATTTATGTCCACGGTATACAAATAATTTTTACTTTTAGTAGCGTTTATTTAATTTATAAATATGATATAAAAGTAAATCAACCAGTCTGTGTGCATGTGCCATCAGAAGATGATGATCCGACATTATCGTCCTCAGTCAGGGGGGATGTATAGTTAAAATATCTTCGCCATCCATAATGAGTTAAATTAAGTCTCTAGTTATTAAAAATAATAAACAGAAAGAATACTTGCTAGATCCGTAGATAACGTAGTCTACGGTAGGTTGTTTCTAAATTCTTATCTATGCAATGAAAGATTGCTCATCACAAAATAAACTCAGATCCAATGACTCTTTCCTAGTGACCTCTGACCTAAGTAGCAATAGTTCTTAATTTCATTTCTTAATAAAGCTTTTATTTTTTGGAATTTTTTTTTTTAACTTTTTAACCAAGTGGAATTAATTTTTTTAAAAATTTTCTTTGAAATTGAAATCATAAAAAAAAATGTATTTTGTGTGACCTTTAAGTTTGATACTCTAGCATCTAAGGATCAAGAGTTACAATGTGCATGGATAAATGGGCAGACAGACAAACCCAAATTGAAATTCCTACTATTTCTATAAATTTGAGAGATGAATCTAGTGCAGACAGTTAGTTGGCTCTACTCGAGCTTTTAACGATTGAGAGTTATTTTCTGCATGGACACTGGACAGGTTGACATTTAGACCAAAAAAGAAACTTGTGTTTCTTCTATTTAAAAAAAATACTTAAAGGTTGAGTTTCTGTAAATAAATTACGAAAAGTAATGTATTAAAATCAATTTATTCTTTTTCATTATTATTAACTATATGCACATTTTAAAGATGAGTGCCTAGAAACTGGAAAGCATAACTCGCATTTAGTCACATGATCAAGATGGTTAGCAGTCTTAATTTTTTTCATTTACACTCCTAACCTTACCGTTACCCTACACCCTAACTCCAACTATATGTGAAATCAACTATGCCCCAAACCTAAGATAATCTAAAGTAGAAATAATCATTTTTGATTGATTTCAATACTTTTGACTCAATTTCTGTCAGCACTTTCCTTAACCCTTTCCACTCCATTGGCGATTCGCAATCGCCATTTTCAATTTAGTAGTTGTACTCCAAAGTCGATTCTGAATCGCCATTTTCATTTCCTTGTGTTTCATAATAAATAATTGTTATTATATTCAAATATGTTTCAATTACTATTTTTTTTTAGTTTCAAAGACTCAAAATATATTTGTCTTTAATTATCCCAAGAGATTTTTTTAAAAAAAATAAATTAAAAGAATACTAATCTTAATTTAAAAAAAAAAATTGATTTTTCATTTTTATTGTGGAGCTGCAGAAACCAAATTCTCTGAATTCAGTGGAGTGGAAAGGGTTAAGTGTAAATTAACTGAAAAAAAATGGCTAGATATTATTTTTTATACAAATACTAAAATAATTTACAATAAACTCTTTTTTTTTTAAGTGATACTTACACTTTAAATAAATACAGTAATAAGTTTCATCCGGATAAAAATAATCAAAATAAGGGATATTACCACTATATATAGGCCTGTATATGTTTTTTTATTTTAAAACCAATAACTTGTAGAACAAACCAACTCATGATAATCTTAGTAAAACTAATTCTACATTATATAGTATAGAGCAGAGGTGTCAATAACGTTGATCGCGATCTACTGGTCGATCACCAGATGCTTTTACGTAGACCGCCAATTATTTTCAAAATCCATTAAAAAATCAATAATTAAAATAATAATTAATAATAAAGATAAATAAGTTTGTTTTTATACTAAT
>PXIH01S0011930.1:3856-21353 GCA_003024985.2 Euperipatoides rowelli | reverse complement strand
CCAATAAACTTTTTATTCCTTATGTCAAAACAGGGCGCTATTCTAAATCTCCGCTTTTGTTTTTTTATAAATTGTTAAACTGTTCTATGTCTTAAATAGTTAAATATTTATTGTAAACTATGCATACATCTTGACTCTGGTTGAGGCTAATGCATACTCTCTACATTTTTGTAACTTATTGATATTCTTTGTTTTTTTAAAACCTATATATATATATGAATTATGGGGGATAATGGTGAAAATGGGGGTGGGGGGGTAAGAATGAAGAATGGGAAGTAGAGTAATAGAGTAAAAAGAAGGGAAGAAAAAAATAAAGAGGTTTTGGAGGGGAGTATTAGGAGATGTGGGAAGGAATGTAGGATATTAGGGACAAGGGATATGATACAATGTGATATTGTGATGTATGGTATCACATGAAGTGTGTGGGTTGGGTAGAGAGGGGAGTAAAGGTATGTGGTTTTGTGGTATTTGTATGGGGAATTTGAAAAGTTATAGGGATATTAAGAGAAATGTGGAAATATGTAAGGGGGGGGATTGAGAAGTTAAGTGAAAGGATGAATTTTATGGGTAAAGAGAGGTAGATGAAGGGGAATAAAAAGAGTGAAGAAAAAGTGGAGGATTAGGATTAGGATTAATAGTGGTTATGGCACAGAACAAAGTAAGATAAATGAAGGGGGGATGAATGAAAAATATGATAGAAAGAATTGAGAATGAGTTGAATTCTCTGAACATTAAATTGGGAAAAGGAGTGTAATAGAAGAAAAGTTTTTAAGTAAAGAAGATATAGAGAAGAAGGAGGGGGTTTTACAAAAGGATATTGAAAGTGTTATATTAGATGAATTGGAAGAAGGGGATATTAGTGATATTATATAACGTATTATTTGTGGAATAAGTATTGATGAAACAGGTAGTTTAATGGCGGAGGAATTTGGAATGAATAGGTATGTAAAGGCATGTTATTTAATTAAGAGGGAAATGGAGAAATTTATTTAAGAGTCAGGGAATTTAGAGGAAAGTAAAAAGGTAGGGGAGGAGGGAGTTATAAGGAGAAAAAAAGGTGAGGTTTATTAGGGGATGAAAGAATTATGGGGGCAGGGGATTTTTGGTGCAGGGAGGGTAGAGTGAATAGATGTAGATTAACATTGGTGGGGGAGAATTTATTTAATTTATTAAAGGTTCTAACAAAAAGTGTTAGAGGGGAAGAAGTAATTATTATAGGAAGAACAAGATAATTGTTTAATTTGGATGAAAGGGTTTGTTTGGAGAGAATGAGGAGTTTAATTATAGTGGCTAAAGATTATGCAAAGGAGTTTTGGATGGGGAGGGTGTATTGCCTATATATGATGAGGGGAGAGAGTTACAAGTTAGAGAAGTAAGTTTGAATAGGGATATTAGAGATTTTATGTATAAGAGAGGGGGTGTTTTTTGAGGATTTGTGTGAGGGTTAAGTAGAGATTGTTTTAGAAGTGGTGGGATGTTATTAAATAGTAGAGGATACATTTTTATGGGTGAGAAATTAAAGAGGTTGAGTGGAAAAATAAGGGAAAAGGGGTAGGGGAAGGAGTATTGAAATGTTGATAAGAGGGAAAGGGAGAGGCATATTTTTAAGAGAAAAAAAGAAAAAGGTAGAGGGGAGTTTAGGGATTGGATTTATTAATATGCAGGGAGGGAGGAGGGAGGATAAATGGGATGATTTAATGAAAATTTGTAAGGAGGAGAAGTTATGTATTTTGGGGTAGTGGAAATGCATTTTGGGGGTAGTAGAAATGCATTTGAGGGGAGAGGAGATATCATTTTTAAGGGAGGGGATTTGGTTTAGAAATAATAGGGAATTGGAGGAAAAAAAGGGGGGGGGGATTGGAGTTTGGATAGATGGGTATTTGGTAGGAAATGAGTGTGAGATTAGAAATGATAAGGAATATTTGTGTGTTTTGGTAAGGATAGGGGATTTGAAAGTAGTTTTGAGGTGGTTTATTTATCTGTTAATGATAAGAATAATTTAATTTGGAATAGGGATTTTTTAAAGGGTTTAAGGGAGGATATAAAGGAATATAGAAGTAAGGGTTATAATATTTTATTAATGGAGGATTTTAATGGGCATATTGAGGAGTTTGAGGGGGAGGATAATGATAATGGTAAGTTATTAAAGGAGTTTTGTTTTAGTATGGAGTTGGTTATAGAAAATTTAAGTAATTTTTTTGTATAGGGGTGATAACTTATAATAGAGGATGTCAGAATAAGGTTTTACATTGTGTGTTATTGGGTAGGGAATGGTAGGGTAATATGGAAGAAATGAAAGCATGGGATGAGGATGAAAAAGATTGTGTATTTGATCATATTTTGATTACTGTAAGGGATAAAAGTAAAGTGAAGAATATAATAAATAGGGAAATTGAAAGAAGGATGGGAGGTTGGAATATTAAAAAGAAATGGGGTTTGGAAAATTTTGGAAATAAGATGGAAGAAAAGGTGAGGGGTTTAAAGGAAGTAAATTATGATTTGTTTTTGGATAATATTAGGGAATTGGCTGGGAGGGCATTTGGAGAGGTTGATGGGCTTGAGGGTTTGCAAAATTGGTTCAAAATTCCAGTTGATTTTTAACATATACATTTTTACATCTTCATTTCTATTTATATCTATAGAGGGTACTTTGTGTCCCCCCCCTCTAAATATCTGATATCTCTTTATGAGCAGACCCCTAAAATATTGACTAATTTGGTTCCAATCACCCTTGTAGGGTTGGAAGATGTATTTTTAAGTTCTCAGTCTTTTCCATTTTGTTAGTTTGAAGCAGTCTTAAAGGGGATGTTCCATGATAAAATTTGACAATATTTTTAAATAATAAATATCAACTTTTTCATGTCAGATTTTTAAATCAGAATTATTTTTTAAGTAAAAAAATATCAACGTTAGCATGTTTGAAGTCAAGAGCTATAAGTTGACTTCACACAATTTTCAGTAAACTTTAAAATGCTACAGGAATTTTCATAACTTTAAAATTAATTTTAATCATATTATACGAGATGTTTTGCATCTTTAAGTGATGTCAAAATTTAATCTTAGCATATTTTGATGACATCATCTATGGTAGACACATCTTTCCAGAGCATTGTCATATTGATATAAAATTTAATTTTAAGCAAAAATTAGATGTATTGCACCTTTTAGTGATTTCAAATGTCACTCTTAGAATGTTTTGATGACATCATCAATATGAGATGTACTTCATCTTTAATTGAGGTCAAAATTTAATCTTAGCATGTTTTGATGACATCATCTCTGGTAGACACATCTTTCCAGCGCATTGTCATATTGATATAAAATTTAATTTTAAGCAAAAATTAGATGTATTGCATCTTTTAGTGATCTCAAATGTCACTCTTAGAATGTTTTGATGACATCATCANGCATCTTTTAGTGATCTCAAATGTCACTCTTAGAATGTTTTGATGACATCATCAATATGAGATGTACTTCATCTATAATTGAGGTCAAAATTTAATCTTAGCATGTTTTGATGACATCATCTCTGGTAGACACATCTTTCCAGAGCATTGTCATATTGATATAAAATTTAATTTTAAGCAAAAATTAAATGTATTGCATCTTTTAGTGATGTCAAATGGCACTCTTAGAATGTTTTGATGACATCATCGATATGAGATGTTCTTCATCTTTAATTGAGGTCAAAATTTAATCTTAGCATGTTTTGATGACATCATCTATGGTAGACACATCTTTCCAGAGGATTGTAAATGTTAGAGGATGTTTCATATCAATATGAAATTTAATTTTAGGCATATATGAGATTACTGTGTTTTTCATTGATGACACATATGATTGTTAACATGTTTTGATGACACACATTTTTCAGAATATTCTAAATGCTATAAGATTTTTCATATCAACATAAAATTTGGTCAGATTCTGCTATCTGACCACCGATATGGCCTACAGTAGTAAGTTGAAATTATCTAGATCGTCGCTTAGCAAAAGATTATTTCACCTCTAGATTATCCTAGGGTTCAGGGTTACGGTAAGGCTAGGACTGTAAAGAAAGTTATACTAAAATCAGTGAGAAAAAATATTAATCCACAGGCCAAAATGTTTTAGTTGTCGTGTGACTCCTAACGTTAATTATGTTGGTGGGCAGATAACGGAATCTGACCTAAAATTTTAATCTCAAGCATATATTTTTATATTTGAAAAAAAAAAAACCTCTTTAGGAAGTGATAATTAAAAATGAAAATTATTATTATTATACCTATAATAAATACATTTATCAATTGGGAGTTATTTGACCATNAGATTAATTCAAATTTTATTTCTCATTTGCAAAATTCAAGGTTTTTCTTCATTTCTTGCCTAAAAAAAACCAATTTCAATTTGCCTTTTATATTTATTGAAATCTACTATTTATAGTATGTTTTCCCTTGAGATATTAAAAAAAAAAAAAAAAAAATCAGCAGCTATGTAAAAAAAAAAAGTATCAACATTTTGAGAATTTTCAATTTCAAGAAGCAGTAGGCTACCATAAGAAAATAAGAATCGATATAAAAATAAATCTATTTTAATAAGCTTAGGAAATGCAGTAGTTGTGTAGTAAAATTATGAAACTTATTCAAATCCTCTGCTTCCTTCTTCCACACATGTAATAACAATTTATACATTTTCAAAGTTCTAGCCCTAGTTTTGATAAAATCTTTTCAAATGTTTAATTATCTAATTTGTAGTTATAATAAACCTGATAATAAATTTTACCGTTTTCTAAAGCCTCGTGGTGATTTTCTGAAAGTTTTAAATTAAATTTTAACTGCTGTACGTTTTAAATTATAGAAAGACTGTCTCCAGAGTAATCTGTTGTTACACAGAATATCTATTACAACACCACTCCCCTCCTCTGCAGTTTTAAACTGGCAGCAAACAGAAGCATTGGTTAAAGTAAATAAATATACTATCTTGTAATTTTGTGAATTCGGAATTGAGACATAAAAAAAAAAAGAATTAAAAATTTCAACATTTTAATATTAAAAAATATAGTTTTTTTTAAAAACAATTATATTCAAGGGTGTCCTCAGAACAAAAATTCATGAAAGAAGAACAATTTTTTTTTTCGAAAGCTTTTTCACTATTATTTTTCAAGTGATTTTCAAAATTTCATACAAAGTTTTTTTTCCTACTCTCTATGTTCTCAATGCCAAGTTTCTGCATCACTTTTTTATGTTTTCAATGCCAAACTTCTGCCTTACCCTCTATGTTCTCAATGACAAGCTTCTGTCTCACACACTATGTTTTCAATGACAAGTTTCTTCCTCACTCTCTATGTTCTCAATGCAAATCATTTGCCTCACTCTTTGTATTCTCAATGCCAAGCTTCTGCCTCACTTTTTTTCTCAATGACAAGCTTCTGCCTTACTCTTTATGTTCTCAATGCAAAGCTTCTGCCTCACTCTATATGTTCTCAATGCCAAGCTTCTACCTGCCTCTCTATGTTCTTAATACCCAGTTTCTGCCTCACTCAGTCTATGTTCTCATTGACAAACTTCTGTCTCATTCGTATATTATCAATGCCAAGCTTCTGCTTCACTCTCTATGTTCTCAATACCAAATTTCTACCTCACTCTATATGCTCTCAACACCAAGTTTCTGCCTCTCTATATATTCTCATTACCAAACTTCTGCCTGTCTCTATGTTCTCAATGCCAAGCTTCTGCCTCACTCTCTGTTCTCAATGCCAAGCTTATGCATCACTTTCTAAGTTCTCAATGCAAGCTTCTGTTTCACACTCTATGTTCTCAATGACAAGTTCTTCCTCACTCCCTTCATACTCAATCTCTATGTTCTCAATGCCAAGCTTCTGCCTCCCTCTATATATTCTCAATGCTAAGCTTCTGCCTCACTCTCTATGTTCTCAATACTAAGCTTCTCCCTCACTCTCTGATCTCAATGCCAAGCTTCTGCCTCACTATGTTCCCAATAACAAACTTCTGTCTCACTCTCTATATTCTCAATGCCAAACTTCTGCCTCACTCTCTATGTTCTCAATGTCAAATTTCTGCCTCATTCACTATGTTCTCAATGCCAAAGTTCTGCCTCTCGCCCTATGTTCTCAATGCCAAGCTTCTGCCTCACTTTCAATGTCTCAATGCCAAGCTTCTGTTCACTCTCTATGTTCTCAATGCCAAACTTCTGCCTCACTCTCTTTGTTCTCAATGCAAACTTCTGCCTCACTCTCTATGTTATCAATGCCAAACTTCTGCCTGTCTCTATGTTCTCAATGCCAAGCTTCTGCTTCACTCTCTATGTTGTCAATGCCAAGCTTCTGTCTCACTCTCTAAGTTCTCAATGTCAAAATTCTGCCTCACTCTCTATTTTCTCAATGCCAAACTTCTTCCTCACTCTTTATGTTCTCAAAGCTAAACTTCTGCCTCACTCTCTAAGTTCTCAAAGCCATTGCTTCTGCCTTACTCTCTATGTTTTCAATGCCAAGCTTTTGCTTCACTCTCTTTGTTCTCAATGCTAAGCTTCTGCCTCACTCTCTATGTTCCCAATGCCAAGCTTCTCTCTCACTCTCTATGCTCTCAATGCCAAGTTTCTGTCTCACCCTCTATATACCCAATGCCAAGCTTCTGCCACTCTCTATGTTCTCAATGCCAAGCTTCGGCCTCACTCTCTATGTTCTCAATGCCAAGCTTCTGCCTCAATCTCTATGTTCTCAATGCCAAGCTTCTGCTAACTCTCTATGTTATCAATGACAAGCTTCTCCTTCACTCTCTATGTTCTTAATACCAAGCTTCTCCATCACTCTTCATGTTCTCAATGCTAAGGTCATGTCTCATTCTTTATGGTCTTAATGCCAAGCTTCTGCCTCATTTTCTATGTTCTCAATGTCAAGCTTCTGCCTCAATCTATGTTCTCAATGCCAAGCTCTGCCTCACTTTCTTTGTTCTCAATGCCATGTTTCTGCCTCACTCTCTTTGTTCTCAATGTCAAGCTTCTGCCTCACTCTCTATGTTCTCAATCCAAGCTTCTACCTCACTCTATATGTTCTCGATGCCAAGCTTCTGCTCACTCTCTATGTTTTCAATGCCAAGCTTATGCCTCACTCTCTATGTTCTCAATGCTATGATTCTGCCTCTCTCTTTGTTCTCAATGTCAAGCTTCTTCTTCACTCTCTATGTTCTCAATGCCAAGCTACTGCCTCACTCTCAATGTTCTTAATCTCAAGCTTCTTCCACACTCTCTATGTTCTCAATGCCAAGCTTCTGCCTCACTCTCAATGTTATCAATGCAAAGCTTCTGCCTATCTCTATGTTCCCTATGCCAAGCTTCTGCCTCACTCTCTATGTTTTCAATTTCAAGCTTTCCCCTCACTATGTCTCAATGCCTGGCTTCTGCCTCACTCTCTATGTTCTCAATGCCAAGATTCTGCCTCACCCTCAATGTTCTCAATGCCAATCTTCTGCCTCACACTCTATGTTCTCAATGCCAAGCTTCTCCCTCACTATCTATGTTCTCAATGCCAAGCTTCTCCCTCACTGTATTTGTTCTCAATGCCAAGCTTCTCCCTCACTCTCTATGTTCTCAATGCCAAGCTTCTCCCTCACTATCTATGTTCTCAATGCCAAGCTTCTGCCTTACTCTCAATGTTCTCAATGCCAAGCTTTTGCCTTACTCTCAATGTTCTCAATGCCAAGCTTTTCCATCACTCTCTAATATCTCTATGTTCTCAATGCCAAGCTTCTGTCTCACACTCTATGTTCTCAATGCCAAGCTTCTGCCTCACTCTCTATGTTCTCAATGCCAAGCTTCTGCCTTACTCGCAATGTTCTCAATGCCAAGCTTTTCCATCACTCTCTAATATCTCTATGTTTTCAATGCCAAGCTTCTGCCTTACTCTCTATGTTCTCAATGCCAAGCTTCTGCCTCACTGTCAATGTTCTCAATGCCAAGCTTATAACTATCTCTCTCTTCTCAATGCCAAGATTCCATCTCACTTTCTATGTTCTCAATTCAATACTTTTCATCAATTTCTCTCTCTCTCATCAAGCCTTTCTTGATTTGAATTTTTAATATTTATGAGTTTAATCCTGTTCATCATAATCATTCCACTGCTTTGAATACATCAGCTTCCCTATTTTGTTTATAATGCTTTAAATTAGAAACTTTCCAGAATCTGACCTCTCTATAACATATTACATTGATTTTTTTCCCAGTTACTTTTTCACCTTGCCCATATTGTATTTTTATCCTCATGTTTTGTTTAACCAGTGATTAGGAACATTAATTATTATTTGATTGGCTTAATTATTGCTGGACTTGATTTTATAACCTCATTATTCAATTTAATTGTGATTTTTATTTGATTGGTACAGGCACGTCAATCATCAATTTTGTGACCCGCTTCACCCTATCACCTTTCAAAAAGTTATGAAATTATAAAAATTATTCTTTCTCTAGAGTCTTGACATCATAGACTGCAGAGAGAAGTCTTGATCCAGTGCTTCAACCTGTGAAGATGTTCTTCATGTCCCATGAAGGCCGTCTGAGCTGTTTCCATAAAAAGAACTTATAAATTGTGCTTGAGTTTTGATCCTGAACCGGCTGCCATTATAATATAGTTATTTTTGTCTCCGATTTTGTAAATACATTAATATATTTGCTTAACTTAGAAAAATTTCAAGAACAAGTTAAAAATAATGATGCCTATTAATTAAAGAAGAGAACAATAATGGATGTGACAATAGTCCAGCTTATCCAGACTTACCAGCAAGATCGCCCTCAACAACCAGGCCGACCTAGGAGAAGGCTTTCAGTAACAATTTTCAAGTCAGGACTGAAGAATGAAACCAATAAGAAGTATTAGAACCAAGAAGGATCCTCGTCTAACTGTGCCAATTGAATCTACTAATCATTTATTGAAGCTCATCACATCTGTTATATTAATAAAAATTAGAAAGATTTTTGTACACTTTACACTACATCCCTCTCACTTTACAACTGTGAAGAATCCATTTATTTTATTTGTTGTGAAAAACAACTTAACTAAACACTGAACATTCAGCCCTATACCCATCTAATCATGTAACATTTCTTTAGTAGTTTTCCACCTTTCAAACTTATTTTGTATATTTATCACCGTGAAGCTTCGCCTTTGACTCGGAAGAAAATTAGAACTGACCAATGCTCCCATCCTTCTTTGAAGATCTTCCTGTGGTGAACCGGACAAGACATGTTTTTAATTCAATAAAAGTTTTTTTTATCTTTATTTCTTTTTATCTGTCAAATTCATATAGCAGTGTTGAATCTATATTTATTTATTTTTACGCATTTTTATTTTAGGGATATTTTTATTTATTTAGGAAGTTTGTCTTATGATTGATCAAGCAATATAAAATCTAAAGTTTATCATTTTTTATGCTTGGTAAAGCCCATTTAACTTACTTTTCACAGTTATCTAGCGTGAGTAAATATCCATCATCTGGTATAACATTTTATTCCTTGGTAGGAATTCAAAGATTAATCTCATGATGAGTCTTGTAAAGAAAAATATTTTTATCAAAGGAAAGAAATCAGATTTTTATTTTTTTAATAAATACCCTGACCTACATGTATAATTTAAACCTCTGCTGTTAAAGTCAAATTTATTTATTTACAGGACATTTATTTTTTTAATCGAGACAAACTTGGTGCTTTATTTGTACTTTTGGTTTTTAATGTTATCTTCCTTTTCTTTTTGGTCTAACATCTAAACAGGTCCCAACATCCTAATCAGGGGCCTGGGGACTGAAAATCCAGGTGGTGCTTGATACTGCTCCCTTATATTTTTGATAAGCTTTTTTTTTATGTCAAGTAGAAACAAAAGTCATAACTATGTAGTGTCATCTAATGTAGTTTGGTCATTCATGTCTCTGCCACCCCAATACCTTGTCCCAGGTCCTGTGTCTACAACCATAACCACCCCCCCCCCTTGTGGGGGAAACTGCATGTATGGTGGATTTAATTAGGTGTAACTCTTCTGTGCCTAGATATATATGAGCCTCTGCCAAAGTTGAGCTTGACCTTCCTTAAGTGATATCCATGTCATATCGATACACACACATACACACACAAAGATCCAAAAATCCATCCAAATTGTATATTTTAATTTCAGGTTACTAGTCATTTAGTTTTTTTTAAAATATATGTATTGTTCCAGGTGTTATCGGTGAGTTTATTTTTAGAATAGAATTTATTGATTTTTATCAGATTGTTTAGCAGATTAGAATGTTAGTTTTCTTTTCCTAGTTAGTAAAGGGTAATTGTATCAAGCCTATGGGATTCGAGATGGCACTCTAGGCTTAGATTATCTATATTATGAGTGACTTCTACCATGCAGTGACTTTGTGATCACATATTTTGAAAGCTTGGAATATTTACTGTCAACCTCCTTATATTTGCAACTGCAGTAAGAGGGTAATAGTATTATTATTTGTAGGTTGAATCATTATGACTATTTTTTATAGTTGTAAATTTAATCTGATATACAACAAAACCATTTATCCATAAATACACGACATATATATATATTACTATAATATTTGCGAAAGATTTGCTTTTCTATAACTTAGTGCTCTTGAAAGCCAGTTTATCTAAACTTTATTGCATACTTACGTACATCGTGAATCCACCAAAGCCTCATTTGTTTTTTTACAAAGGGACTCTCATCCTTTAAATATACTTTAATTAACCAAAAAAATCACATATGCAGCAAAATAAACTAAAAGGTCACAGATAAAAACAAAACAAAAACAAACAAACATAAAAACACCACTGCAAATAAAAATCACCTGTACAGATATCTGTATTGCAGGGACATGGCCAAAAAATGGCAAACAAGAGGCACACTAACAATAGAAAAGGCAACAGCAAAAAAATTAAAAATCACACAAATACCCAGTCAGGAATTCACCCCATGGCAGAGTCAAATGTGAAATTTACTAATAAACTAGATAATCTTTGGATTAGCCCACTGTCTTAAAAATACATTAAAAGGTAAATTAATAGAATCCCACTTATAATATTTCCTTATTTCCATCAAAAGATAAACCTTAGGTCTCATCTTCACATTTTGAAATACCATCAGGTTCCTGACCTTCCAAATCATAAAAGAAAAATACAAAATTATCCACCCAATATCTCTGTGTTGCAAAATTACCAAAAAGAAAGTTGGCACATTGGAGTTGGCCAAATTATAACTTACATATTGACGCAATATCTGCCTTAGCTCTATAAAATAGTCACAAAAAAACAGTAGATGATCCAAGTCATCCAAATTCGTACAAAAACAGCATTTAGTCTGAATGTTAAAATTATATTTATTGGAGAGCAGCACTGACGTAAAGGACATAAAGTTGGCCTGATGAATCAACTTATATGCAAAGTCATTTAAATTTGGACATATATGTAATGATACAAAATAACGATGCATACACATCCATAGCGCTAACATGGGGTCAGGCACCACACCTTCCAGCAACTTAGTGAAATACATTTGATAAGAAAATTTAATAACAGTCATCATTAACAGTATATATTACCTCACTAAAGGCATTCTGCAGGGGATACAAAACAGATTGCTTTTGCACTGGCGGAGGAGTGTCGGTTGACTGAACCTGAGGCAGTTGAACATTATAAAATGAAAAGGCAAGACAAGAAACCCAAGCATTTGCACGTATAGTATCCATAATCAAACTGAAGTCATGAAGACCCATCCCACCTCATTTTTAAAAACAACAGTTTCTTTGCAGTGGGAACCAACCTAGATCACTCAAAATACGATTGCATATCGTATACACCTTCCTAATAAACCTTTTCGTGAAACTGACTTGGGGCACAAAATAATATGTTTTTGAAAAAACATAGTTATTAATAATGGTCACCTTTGTCTTAATGGATAAATATTTACTCTCAAGCCTGACCACAATCAACTCTAGGCTCTCCAACAACATTCTTTGAACTTTCTAACGAAGAACCCTACCCTCAAATGGAAAGGGCAATCCCAAAATCTTATCAGGTCTTACATTAGAATAATTAATCATAAAGTTGTCTGAAAAAAGGTAACCAGGCATATCTATAAAATCTAAAGTCAACCCTAACCGGGTCGCATTTAACTGATTAATAAGATTATCAATATAAATGTCAAAAATGTTCCTGCTCAGAGGAGACTCCTGAGTGATAACTTTCTTCAAAACAATTTATTGCATTGTATGATGTGTCCTTGTGCTTCAGAAAAGTTATCTTATTAGAAAAACAACTGATAATACCTCAAGCCAGATTAGAGTGTCCAAAAAGCCTGACAATCTGATTCGCTAAATACATATGATTCACATTGTCAAAGGCTTTTGACCCATCAAGAAACACTATTACAGCATCCCTCAGCCTATGACACCTAACATGACCTATAGCTATAGCTTGTTTCAATATGAGCAGAGCAGTATGAATGTTTCTCCCCTTCAAGGAATACTGATACAGAGACAACATTTTAGGCAAAAGCACAGTAATTTTAGTAAGTATTTTAGCAAATAACTTAAATTAAAAATCCTGAATATTTATGGGTCAATAGTAATTAAGATTGCCAACCAAACCCACATCAATATTCCTTTTATGGAAGAACACCATGCAAGATGCAATTAGGCTAAGGGTTCATAAAAATGAGGGTTACCTATCAGATCAGCAAAAAGCCTAATACAGTTCGGTACATGTGCTAAAGACTGAAATAGCTGATAGGAAATCAAATCAGGTCCAGGAGCACTGCTCTTATTAACTGATTTAAGAGCAACTTGAATTAACGCTTCATCAACCTCAAAATTGAACTGACCAATGCTCCCATCAATTTCAAAATTAAAAACAGTCTCATCCAACACACTACGATGATCACTGTCATCATAAATTGCAAAAATATGATCCAATAACTTCTGAATAAGCTCAGCCCCCCCCCCCCCTAAAATATTTCTTGCCCCCTCTAATAAACTCAAACAAACAAGACATGTTCAATTCATTTGGGGCTGCAAATCAGCTCCCTTCTAAACCAAATGGTTTCCGTCTTGTCTCTGCTGCAGAAGATCAAGCAATTCCCTTTTGCACTTCAAATAAAAGGAATTCTCACACCATCAATATTTGCCATTACATCAATATAAGATTGTTTCTGAAAAATAGAAGTATTCAGCTTAAAAAGACCTGATGCCTCAAGCGTAATGGCAGTTAGCCGAGCCTTAAAAAGAAACCAATTGATCAAGTGATAATTATATAAAAAAAAAAAAAAAAATCTATCAGCAGCAATGTAAATGAGAGACCTATTATTGCCTGTATAATTAAAAAAACCAAACCCTCATTTATTGAAGACTGTGTTGGTGACAAATTTTACGTGAAAAAAGTTTGAGAAAATGAAATTGCTGATTATATCGATAAATTCAGCAACAATGTTTCTGTTTCGCTTTAGAGGTGGAGAACAAAGAGGAATTATGCTGATAAAATAAGTTTCATTATTTTATCAAAAAACAAGGAGCAAGTAACATAATAATATTACTATGATGGATATTATAGACGGATGTCTTTTAACTTTATACTGACAAATATATATAGATGCAGTAGCAATAATTATTTTTGGTGGATTATACAAGGCTACAATATATGTTTTTGGGCTATGTGTCATTCCTAAATTTTAATTGAGAAGGTNGGGGGGGGGGGGGGGGNGGAGGAGGAAGGAAAATTTATTTTGTGCACATTTGGTTTTCTCTGACCTCCCTCCCCTACACAATGAACAAAAGAATCAAGGTTAATTTGTTTTACGTTTCTTAAATTTTCACATATCACATGAGCACAGCAAGGTTAGTATTGTGTGATTAACAGCACCATTCTATGAAGATTACGCATCAGTAAGCAAGTTAACAATTAACACCGTTCCTTTATACGCATATTTGAAAATTAAAATAAAATAACTCTAACATTATGGCTACGACACAAATGGATATAAATAATATCGCCCTACAATTTCTTACTCTTGCATTTGTGTTAAATGCCCATGACCTGATTTGATTTTAAAAATTAGGTTTTGCACTCTAACATTTTTGCACATGCATTCAAAGCCACTAGTAACATTACTGGTGATGAATGAGTGTGACTGAGTGAAGTTAGGTTAGTGTTTAAATAAGTATGACTGAAGCAAGGTTAGTGTGTGCAGTGCATAACGAATGAGCCTTCATGAGTAAAGATGAGTGCCTAGAAATGGGATGGAATAAGTCCCAATTTACCATATGTATAACAGCCATATTTTAAAATTTACAGTCGTAACCTTACCGTAACCCTGAACCCTAACTTCTACTACATAATAAACCCACTATGCCCCAACCCTATGACAATTTAGAGGTGAAATAATCCTTTTTGATCAATTTCGATAACTTTGACAAACTTTCGTCAGCTTTCCCATATTGACAAAAATAGATGCACAGATGTTAAAAATGTGGTAAAATTTGATTTATTGTGGCCCATTTTTAGACAATTCTAAACAAAGTAAGGTTACTGTGATGTACAGTATATACTGTAGGCTACATGTATATATGTCTGTTAAGAGAAAAGCAAGGTTAGTGCATTTCTTTGTATGCACTATAAGTCCATTTATAACTTAAAGTGTACCGTATTATCAATGATTTTTTCAACTTCTGAATTTAGTTTTCTTTTTGCCAAAAATTTATGTTTAACTCATCAAATTTTCTTATTTCATTTAAAAAGGTGTTAAAATCTCAGTTTTATACAATTTTAGAAATGCTGATTACATCATCTTAAAGAGAAATCAAAGTAAACACCAGTTTTATATAATGTTAGGAAAGCTGATGACATCATCTATGACATCATCTTAGAAATAAAAATTAATGAAACACCAGCAGTTTGCTTTGATTTGTGTTTATGATGATGTAATAGATCACATGTACGTTCTTCTCTAACATTTATAAAACTTAGATTTTCACATCTTTTTAAATGAAATAAGAAAATTTGGTGAATTAAACATACATTATTTTGGCAAAATAAAACTATATTGGAAAACTTGAAATTAGCCTGGAAGTAGGGTCCAGCATTAACTTATTGTCTGGATAATTCTTAAAAGTTATTATCAATGGCATTAATAATAACTTTTAAGAATTATCCAGACTACTGACTAATGCTGGACCCTACTTCTAGTGCAGTATATAAAAGATAAACTGATTTGGATATCTGCAACATCCTGCCAGGTTTCCACTGTACCTCTTGAACACATAGTAAACAAATTACATTACCATAATTACAAAGAATGAACTTTTATTCATGTGATTGAACAAAAAATTATATTCCAGTCAACAATTAAGAGTTCAACCTACTTTTCCCATCCCTTCCTTCCTATTTTTATGAGGTTGGGAGGGAGAAATGGGAAAGGGTGTTAAATTTGACCTAAATATTGCAATAATGTGTTTGGGGAGGGAAGAGGTGAGGAAAGTTAAAATCTATATTAAATATCTCATTAACATGTTACAAATATAAATTGTTCACCACTCAACCATTTTTAATACTTCAATAATAAAAGAATTACTTTGCTCCCCTTCCCCCACCCCCGGGGTTTTTGGAAAAATTGAAAATCTACATAAAATATTACAATTAACATGTGATGGAACAGATATGCCACACGGTTTTCCACACCTTGTCCCTTTCCCAGGATGTGGGTTGAGCGGGAGGAAATTAAAGTAACATAAAGTATTCAAATAAACAAAAGAATAACATTTACCGTACCTATCTTAATCTCCGGTCAACATTTACAGTCAAGGGCCTATTTGTGTCCAGGGGGGTCTGGACCCCTCTCGAAGAAAAAATCTATTCTAACAGCCCTTGTTTACTGTAAAATCTATACTATTTCCCCCTTTCTGGAGAGGTTAAGGAAATTTAAAATGTAATAAAATATTCCAATATATGTGATTTAGATCACAAAATTTTAAAATTTTGTCACACACTTTTCTTTCCATATTCTCCCCCACCCCCCTTTCTTTTTCAGGGAGAGAGGGATGGAGAATTTAAATCTATTCAAAATATCCCAGTAAACATGTGATTGAATTAAAATTTTCATATTTGAATACTTTTAAGATCTCAACAACAAAATTTACATTTGTCCACCCCATCTGAGGGAGATGGCAGGGGGGGGGGGGAGAGGATAACCCATCTGTGCTTTTAAAATGAAGTGTTGGATAAAGAAATTCAGAAATACCAGTTTAGCTAATGTGTGATATGTTATTGGCGTGCAATACAGCATTGGTTCTTTGTGTATTTCTTTTTTGTCCGGCTGCATGCAACGACAAAATTTTATAGAATCAAATTTTTAAAACTAACTCACCATATAAAATAAACTTTTTTGAATCCAGAAAAATTTCCATTGCAAAGCTCTGACCCCCCCCCCCCTTTCTCTATGGTATTATTATACTTTTATAATATTTTCTTTGAGCTCTTTAAAAAAAAAAAAGACTCGATGGCCCTAAATTATAAGGATTTTCGGTTACAAACTTAGTAGATATTTGCATAAATTTCAAACTAATTAAGATTTTCTTTTTAAAATATAATAAATAATTAAATAAATATATTTATTAATTTGATTATCCAATGGTACAAGAATTTTTACAATAAAACAATATGTTACTGTATATTTTTCTTCTCTGTTATTCTTTTTGTACTAGAATTGTAAAAAGATGAATCACTGTTATTTTTCTTAAAGTTATTTTTCTGTAATATAAATATAGATGTCAGCACAATAGTTTATTTTTTAATGTTTATCTACTGTAAATTACGTGGATATATTATTTTCTTGACTGTGCTATGACTATTAAGAAAGGTGCACAATAACTTGGTAAGTTTGTAATTCTTTGTTTTTTAAAATATCATTTTTAATAAAATGTTCCAAGAAATAAAATTCAACAGCTAAAATTGTAAATACACATGCCTATTTTACGTATTCTATATTTCAGTAATGTTTGGACTGACATTTTTGTGGATGAGTGCAAATTATGACGAGAAATTGATTATTTAATATTTAACGTAATTATGAATGCTCTAGCAGACGAACTTAAAAGCTCTTGAATGTCATTTATTACGTCTTGACTTTGAATTATTGATATCTTATTTAAACAAATTATGAACTTGGAAATTTTTCTTCCAACTTAAAAGAATCCAGTTTAAAGATAAACAAAACCAATGAAGAAACTATTTGTTGAGAGATTTTCTTTCTCTTATACAGATTCATTTTAAAATGGTTTCTTTACAGAACTTGATTTGAGTAGCAATGGTACCGTAGCTAACTGTAGCCTCTAAAATATTTATTTTCTAGAAATAAATAAGTTGAAGGTAAATGAATATTATATTTCTTTTCCAACAAACTTTATAATTGGATCACTTTCCAATTGACTGCCCTTACATTTTTAATACCGGTAATAGTTATTAGGCTACT
>PXIH01S0011925.1:4062-14102 GCA_003024985.2 Euperipatoides rowelli | reverse complement strand
TTCATGTAAAAATATTTATCTTAACTTTAACTATTTTGCCACATGAACGAATCTTGCTTAAGTGCGCGGCATTCCCCCCACTTCCCCTATGTTAATGAACTTTTATCAATGATGCAAAATTTGTTCAGATACTTTTAAAAATTGTATTGCCAAAAATGCATAAGATGAGAAGTTCTTTTATAAATAGAATAATTTTGATTTCATCAATAATCATTTTTATCGTTCCCCTTTTTTAATACTGTTTTACAATGTTATTTTTGTCTTTTGGATTAATAGTGTTATCTATCTATTTATCTATCTATCTCTACCTACCTCTCTATCTATCTATTATCTATCTATCTACCTCCCTCCATTTCTCCCTACCTATCTATTTACAGTAAATAAAATTGAATGTCTGTCGTTCTCTATACAATTCTCAGCCGTTAGACTAATCTGCATGAAGTTTGGCATACTTACTGTCTAGGGGGGACCCAGTGGGTAACAGAGGCTATCATTAAACTGGGTCATCCCAACCCCTGATGCTAAAGACCCCCACTCATGTGCAATTTCCATACTCTTGAACCAACTGGGACCAAATTGGTTTATTTACACTCTAACTCCCAGCAGAAAATATAGGCTATCATTTCACCAGTCACCCCATCCCCTGGCCCTATGTTCACTTCCCATGGGCAATTCCTAAACCCTTGGACTGATTGGGACAAAATTGAGTACACTTAGTTTCTAGGACCCAGTGTACAATATAGGTTGCAATTAAACCAGTTCTCCTACCTTTTAACTCTATGGAACACCAAAATGGACATTCCTAAACCCTTGGGCTAATCTTTAGGACCCAGCAGAAAATATAGGCTATCATTAAACCAGGTCCTCCAACTCCTACTTTGCTTCCCTCCCCCATGTAATACCGGGACCTTTCTGCTAGTATGGTTATCAAATTACTAATATTGAGTCTTTTTTAATTATTATTTTGGTTTATACCTCTTTTTTTATTGTATTATTTTTTTATATTGAAAATATAAAATGTTCCCTCCATGTCACCTGTCTCTCCCCCCCCCCCCACCTTCCAAAAAAATCACATATTAATTATAATAAACAGGGCAACCATTTTTTATTTTATTCAAACTATTTTATTTTTATTTTTTAGTTATTTGACCTAAAATTAATTTTGCTCCAATCTTCTTCATAATTGGGAGATTTCTGCATTTGGTCAAATTAATTATAGAACAATATTTTTTTTTTAAATCTTTAATATAAAATAATTCCTCTTGGTTAAAAAGAAACCCCTTTCTCCTGCAAAAAGTAATTTTTAAATGAATTAAATATATTAAGTTAGACATAAGAACTCCTCCTCCTCCTCAAAGCACAAATGCTTTCATTATCCACATGGTGGAGCTAATTTCAAGAAATTGGTACTGGTAATGTCATATAAGATATGAAAAATATGAGATTATAAGAAGCTATATAAATTGTTGTGACCTGCACTGCTCAAATTCTGCCTTGGTATTATACTGTATATTAGGTTGTAAAGTCACTGGTATTCATAAAAGGGCAAGTTATTAGAATTTATGGAATGTAGTAATAGCACAATAAATTGAAAGATAAATAATACTATTCATTTCTCATATGTCCATCAAAAGAATCTAAAAAGTTTTTCTTTCATTATTTTTTCAGAAATATTAACAAAAAAACTATACCAATTTTATTTATATGATTCCAGTTAAACCATTACCTAAAAATGGATAATATCAACCTAAATGCTATCTTGAATTAAATTATTATAAAAACATTTATTTAAATTGAAAAATCTATAAGCAATTCAAATTCTTTAAAAAAATTCAGAATAGTTATGGTACTGTATTATGTTTTCTGTCTTTTAAGTGTCTCATCATTCACAAATGTAATGAGGTAAGCTGTTCTTCCCCCCAAATCAATTAATAATCCATAATCCCTATACAGTACCTATTTTTTTTAATAATATAACATTTTAATATAAAACAAAAAAGATTTGAAGGAAACATTGACCCTTAGAAAAACCTTGATTAAATTTAATTTGATGTAAGATAATATTTCCTTTTTGGATTCAAAAGTTATATTGAGATAAGTAATTAAAGAGAAACTCAGTCAAAATCGAAGCGATCATAATTTGTGTACTTGCTAAAATACTATTAAGTTTTAAAGGCAGCTAGTCATTTCTGGAATCAGATGCATTTGTGAAAGACTTGGAAAAGGTCAATACTTTTGATAGTTATTGTACTAGAAGAACATTGAAATAAAATGTACAGATTTGATCAGAAATGAGGAAGGTGGTAATAGCCTTTGGAATAAAGTAAGGTAGATGAAATTGAAATATGCTGTGAATTTCTTGAGAGGATGGGCAGAAAAGTAAAATGGTGGCCAAGAAGAGAATGATTTGATGACCTTAAAATGATTGGGCTAAGATCATGAAATATTCAGTGTTAAAAGAAGAACAAATCTTTGGTGATCCACAAGTACAAATCTCTGCCTTGGAGAATATACCTAATGATCTTGATGAAAACCATTTCTGAGTTATAGGTTTCAAAAACCATTATGAACACATTGCATTTGTCATACACAGATGGAATGGAGATTAACAAGACTGTCGTGTGATTCTATCCTACATTATTTGTAAATTGGTTATAAATACTACTAATTTTAGTTTCTTAGTTTATTTTATTCTTGATTTTCTAAGTTAGGATGACCATAAAATAGCTGATTTTCTCTTGTTGGAATTATTGTGGCAGAGGATTAGTATGGATAAATATTAGGGTGGCCCATAATAACACACAAAAACTAAAAAGTGATATTTCTTCAGGTGCTTTTTGATAAAATGGTTGACCTTTGTAAGAAATGATTGGTACCAAATTTGGTGCATATCAGACTTTATTAACCACTGCCACACAGCATGAACATTATGTCGTGCAAGTATCAACAGTAAATGCATAATAAATTAGACAGTTCAGGAGTGCTACAGATATCACACCAAAAATCAGTCAAAACTGTTTAAGACAAAGAGTTAGGGCCCATAATGTAGGCTATTAGACTATAATAGAGAATAGTCAGTTCTCCGTTGGCTCATTAACTCAGGTTGAATGTTGAGTCTCTTGCTTCTTTGCTTCGGGAAAGTATTGGTGATGCCACTCTACCACTAGAAGTAGATATTGTTGCTGCTGCTCAACTTTTGTCAGGACTTCATTGTAGTCTATTATGAGTGCTATCCAATACTCAGTGAAATCATTGATGACAGAAATTCCACTCAGAACTTACTGTGATGACAGAAAGGAAGGATCTTTCACCGACTGCAGGGTCTTTGTCTAGAAAGTTCAAGGAGACTTTGAATGCATCAAAAATTCAACCTTTTGCTGATGTTGGCCTAACAAAATCTGTGACAGTCTTGGTGGCAATATCTTCATTTGCTGTGAGGTCAACATGTGCTCGTGTTTGAAAATTATTTTGACCTTCTTTTAGAACAGCTACCTACAATCTTACGTTTAATGTCCACTGCAATGCTTTCATCAAAAAGAGAAAGTCCAGCCAGATCTTCACTGAGGTACCAGCAATGATTTTCAAACTTCTTGCTGGTGGCCTTGGCAATCTCAGAGTCAGCGAACAACATTAGTTCTTTTATCATTAGTTCGTAGATGAAGCAGTAAACCAAGTAAATTCTACAAATCGCTTCAAACTCTTGAGTTCTGCAGCAGTTATGTGAAATTGGTTTCAAAGCAAGTACACGTAATTACATAGATAACTCATGCCATCTACCTGTTTCCCATTGGAGGACGATCACCAAACAGAACGATTGTTAATTCAAGTAGTTCACAATAATCATCATGAGGTCGAGCATATTTCAGTTTCTGGACACTGAATGACACAACTTATTCCTTAAAACCAAAAAACAAATCAGCAACTACAGATACCAGATCATTAGGCATCATTGGTTCAAACTTGCTTTGATCGATTGAATTCCAGTTTGATTGAAAGCTTTTAAAGATTGCTGTCTGAACAAGAAGATGAACCATAATGCTGCCTAGCCACAAGTTCCAGAATTTGCTGGTGGCATACAAAGTTGAGTAGGCATCCCAGTTTTAGTTGTAGAAGAGAACATTTGTTAAGTGCTGATCCAGTATTACTGGCAATAGTGTCAAAACTCAAGCCAACTACCTTGTCTGACAGCTCCCAGTCAATGAGGCTCTGCTTCATGGCAGTTGCTGTTGCTTGTCCAGTTGGCTACCTGTGAGAGGTTTTCATACACCAAGTAACTTTGCCGTCCCTTGTGGATCAGTGACGATAATAGGAAGGCAATTAGCTTTTTTTGCTTCCTTTCATTTGGAAACAGTTTGCCAGTGAACTATCAGGCTTGTGCTGCTTTTATAGAACCTCCATATTTCCTCTGAAATTGCCTTCCATTTGGTTCTCCTGGACCTCCCGGTCGATGACCTATTGATGGCTAAGTCTGAGGGTTTGTCCCAGAGAAGAAGCTGCTGCTGAAAGTACATGAAATGCTGATTGTCACTTAGCCTGGTGTGGTCAAGGGCATGCTGTAAAGTATGGTGTAACAATTTTCTTTGCACAGCAGGACCTCTTTGGAGGACATGGAGTGATACTGTTGTCATAAACACTTGCCTCAATACTGATGTGTGATGATGTCATCACCTCTGCGGTTTCTTCTCGATCATCTTGTTTCTATTTATAATACAGATTCCTTTCTAGAAACAGCTTATGATGATGATGAAGGAAGTATCCCTCTTTCTTGGTCTGCTTTTTGTCAATGCCCACCATGAAGCCATGCCATTCTGGCTCACATTGTGCATTCAGAATTTTGTTATCCTCTGGAATTTTAATTGGATGATTTGTGTTGACATGGGCTATATCAAACAAATTACTTAGATTCTCCTAAAACTATTATTTCTTTGTCTGAGGTACAGATCGCTGATTTTTCCTTCCTGATTTGGACCGGCATTGCTCCAATTTCCTCTGCAGCTTTGGATGACATTTCTTTCTTCTGCAAGTGGAATTCTGTCCTTATTCCAGATGCACATAACCTCCCAAACAACTTGATTTGTTGAGTTCTACTTCCAAATTCTCATCATGATGAAGTCTGAAGTACCGCTGGAGAACTTAGCCCAGGATGGAAGTCGATTTTCTGGTAGTTCACCAGAAGGTAATGCAATCAACCATACATACAATTGTTTTCGGGTTGCACATGCTATCATATGAGAAGAATAGAATAATTTTAATGAAATAAACAAAGCCAATAAACAAAAAAAAAAAGTAATAAACAAATCAAACTGTTATTAAACAAAGCCAATTTTTATTAAACAAAGTAATTGTTAATAAACAAAGCCATTGACCTTATGATGTCAAAACCGACATCATGTGGTAGTGGTAAATCAATTTGAAATCACATGAAATTTCACTGGATTTATTTTTTCCCCAAGTGAAACCAAAAATTGCAAAAGCACTTTAAGAAATGTTTAACTTTGTATTTGAATAGTAAACAAAGAGATATTGACAGAGTTTTATATTCTGAATTAAAAACTAGAAGAGAAAATGGACAAAATGTTGTGATTAAAAAAGGTAAAATTATAGAAAGGAAAGTAAATGATGTGGTTACTTTAAATTCAAATATAAATAATACAGAAGAATAGCAATTAGGATCATTTGAGTTGTTTTTTGTATACAAATATTTTATCTGTTTGCAACAAACTAGTATTAGACAAAAGACCTATTTTTTTTGCATTGACGGAGTCTTGGCTGACATCTGTTGAACAATATTATTTAATCTAGTTAATATACCGGGTTACTTGGTGGAGGGAACAATTAGAGGTAAGGGCATCAGGGGTGGGGAATTTTAATAATATGTAAAGATAGTATTAATTTTGAATTAGTAACGTTACAAAATTTTAACATAGAGATTTGGTTTAAAATAAAAATAGTTAATCTAACTTGGTTAATCGGGGTTTTCTATAGACCGCCTAACTTTGATCTAAATTACAATTTATTATTTATTTAGAGTTTTTATATGAGTTCTAATTATTTAAAAAAAAATGAAATTTGGTTATTTTATAATTATTGGTGACCTCAATGCCCCCGATATAAACTGGCAATTCAAGTCGAGTGATGCCAGAAATAGGTTTCACTCTGACATGAGAAATTTTGTACAGAATAATTTACTGTTTCAGGTTATACGTGAAAACACATGGTATATAGGTGAAAAAGCTTCCTTATTAGATGTAGTAATTGTTAATGATATCGACGTGATATCTAACATTGATTATCTTACCCCTATATTATGCAGTGATCACGTGTTGATTCAGTGCGAATTAAATAATATACAAAAATGAAATAAAAAGTTAATACCGATTCAAGAATATTTTGATTATGATAGGGTTAATTTATTACAATTTGGATTATCATTGAAATGTACATGTGATAAAATATTAAAGAATAATGAGAAATTAGTGTTGAAATATGACAAATATCATACAGAATTAAAAAATATCTTATCGGATAATGTGCCAAAAAAATCTTTTGTATGTTATAGGTATAAAAACCCCGGTTGGCTTTCTAAGGATTTAATAGCTCTGAAGAAAGAAAAAGCTAAATTATTTAGATTTTATAAGACACATAAATCTTTCGAGAATTTTATGGCATATAAAGTTATAAGGAATAAAGTAGTTAAGCAGATAAAAAAAAGTAAAAGAACTTACCTGGAAAAACAAAGATTGATGATAAAGAATGACCCTTCAAAGATCTATAAAATGTATTTATGAAGAAAGGTTATAGTAATGATATGATCAACTATGTTGTAGTTAATAATAAAATTATTGATAAACCAAATGAAATTTTAAATGAATTTATGAGGGATTATTGTTGTAATTTTATGCCTAATAATTTAATTATGAAGAGTCTGTTTGACGGATGCAGCTTTGAGATTATTGAACAAGTTAACCCAAGTATAATATTGGCAATTATTAATGACATCAGAAATTAGTTTTCTATAGGTACTGATGAACTCCCGAATTGTTTAATAAAAAAGTTCCCTAATGAATTCTCTTTGATTTTATGTGAGTTTTTTAGAGGTTCTATGTTAGAGGGAGAGATTCCTCTTTCCTGGAATAAGTCCATAATTAAACCTATATATAAAAAAGGGAATCGTTCCCAGATATGTAATTATAGAAGACCAATTAGTTTAACTGACAGTTTTTACAAAAATTATGGAAACTGTTGTTTTAACCTTGTTAAGACTTTATATTGATAGAAATTTGAGCAGTTTTCAACATGGATTTAGAGCTGGTTTTTCTACTGAAACTTNTTTGCTCTCTACTTATAACAAAATTTCTGAATTGCGCGATGGGGGTCACAAGGTGGCTATTATATATTTTGACTTGACATCTGCATTTGATCTGATTTGTATTGATACACTAATTCTTAAGATGATTGATATGGCTATACCTAAGGTTTTGTGCAGATGGAGATATGCATTTTTAAAAATGAGATCTTTTTGCTTTTCTTCACAGGTGGGTTGGAGAAATAGCGGTCTCTCACAGGGGGCAGTATTATCGGCAATATTATTTAACTTATTTATCGCCGACATATTTTTTGCCTTTTGATAATATTGTCAGCTATGCTGACAATGTTAAAATTTTTGCAACCGTAGAAAATATACAGCAGATTTGTGATCTCCAGGCGCAGATTAATTTACTGATTTTATGCATTGAGAGGAGCATGTTAGAGATAAACTATAGTAAAACCAAATGTTTACTGTTGGGTAGAATTGATACTCCTATTGATTTTGATATAAAAAATACTAAAATTGAGAATTTATTTTATTATAAAGATTTAGGTGTTATTATTGATGTTCGTATGTCCTTCTCTCCCCATATTGACTACTTGATCAATAGAATTTATAGAAAATTTTATAGCCTATGTTAAAATGTGTGTTTCCGGAAATTGATTTATTTACTTTTAAATTATCATATACCAACTACCTCCAGCCTATCAATGACTACTGTGCAACTGTTTATGCTATAATGAATATTTCTGATTATGATAGGCTGGATGGTTGTTTACGTAGACTTTCAAAACAAATAAAGGGCTTTGAAGATTTATTATTTGAATTAAGGAAAAAGAAACTAATAGATTACGTTTATTTCCCTCTGTTAGAAAAAAAAGAGGTGATCTTATTTTTGTCTATAAGATAGTTGTTTTGGGACTCTTTCCACAATTACATAGTTTATTTGTCATTGATAAAAAAGCTAATACAAGAGGTCACTATTTCAAATTACAGAAACCCTGTCAAATTAAGACTTAGATCTGAGTTTATATCCTTACGAGTGTTGAATACATGGAATAGATTGCCTGATTACATAGTAGGCTATATTCGTCCACTCTTAATAATTTTAAAAATAGCATCAACACTTATTTAAGAGTTACATATTGATTTTGGTTTCTTCAGGGTTTAAAAGTCTAAAAAGACTTATATCCTTATTCTTTAAATTAAAATTAAATTTAAATTAAATTAACATTAAGTAAAATGGCCCATATCCATCCGTGGGTTGCAAATTTTATAAATCTTAACGTATTTGTAAGGTACATTGTAACACTTTATGCTAATAAAACCAAATAATCTTATATATTAGGTAATATAATAGTTGATTTGTTTATAAATTTAATTACCATAAAAAAGTAGTTGATGAAAATTAATTAGTAACCAAGTTGTCACTGAATTTGCATTTTTAACTTTGTTAGAGTTCTGAACCTTACAATGTTCATAATGGTTTACAACATGCTTCTTAAATAGTAAATTTGCCGACATAATAAATAAGACACGAGCCTTGTAGCTGAGGGATATAGTCAAGTTTTTAACAATTGTGCCTATGCAATCAAATACAAATCAGCGTTATTTTTTTATATTTACAGTCCTATTCTTAACGTAACCCTGAACCCTAAATCAAACTACATATCAAACCCACTATGTTCCAATCCTATGATAATCTAGAGATGAAATAATTTATTTTTGATTGATTTTGACAATTTTAACACATACTTCCGTCAGCCATACTGTTAACCAATCAATGGGCTCAATATCAAAAACTAGACTTTAGAATTCAGTCGGCTACTAGCTCTCCTATAAATAAGGACATCAATTTTATTTGAAATCTAGTTTAAAAATTATAAATCCGTTATTAAAAATATGTGTTCAACATCTTAAGATAGCATTGTCTTCTATTAACAAAATTATAATTAATTTCGTAAATTGGATTGTAATACATTTTAAATAAAAGGATAAGTAGCATTCTAGCAGTGTTTATTTTAAAATTTATCTTAATTGTCTATAAGTCAATTATTTATTATATTCATTAATTTTATTTATATCAGTTTTGAATTTTTATATCCTTTGAAAAATGTCAGGATGTACAATAACATTTGAAAATAGTACAGTAATAAGGCAACTGGGAACCTTTTACAATCATCATCTGAACATTTGCTAACAGCTGAGACTAATCGTCTATCAGACAAAAGCTCAAAGGATAAATTTAAGGCCAAGTAAAACAAAAGGTTTGGCAACTTGAAAGCTCACTATTTCCATCAAGTTTAAAATCAAGATTGAAATAAATACTTAAAAAAAAGTGATACAAAATTGCTATTAGGAAATGTCCAATGGTCAGGAAAGACATAATATTTGTAGCAGATCAAACAACTTTCTGAATATTATTCAGTTTGATGAAAATGAGGCATAAAATTAAATACATTTGAAATGGTTAAATATAATTCTTTGGAATCTTTGATATTATGCTTATCATTGTTATTAGAATTGGAATGAGGAATTAAGGGTTATGTCCTAGCCATGAAAAATAAATGGGATTTGTACTGTACACATTTCTTTTTTAAGGATCAAATTTGAATAATTATTATTCAATTTTGCTTAAATAGATAGCTAGGCCTGCGAAAACAGTTTGACTAGGTGCCAGATTTAAAGTATAGGATAGTTTGAAGGGACAAGATAATGCATGGGGGGGGGG